>JAJOZX010002846.1:570000-577500 GCA_023014485.1 Bathynomus jamesi
TTAGTCACACATTCTCTACACGTCTGTACAGGTTTAAACGTAATCAAACAAGGAAAGCAGCTATGCACCAGTTGGCACACATGACACGTCAGTCGTTGTTCTCAAGCACTGCTGGTGGGTTGTGTTAAACTGTGTTTTTCTGCTCAGCCACATACAGTAATTGTTCAGTTTTTTTGCTTTTAGTGTCTACCAAGAATGCAATGAAAACAAGACGCTACAGTGATATTTGGTTAGTGGTAAATGTGAAGAAAAATTTAGTGCTGCAAAGTTACCATCAAGGCGTGATGTACTAAAAGTGTTATTTAATTTTCATACTGATAAACAAATGAGTCTGAAGGAAAGTGTTAAGAAAACTGTTCGTTAATTTTGCCAATTTGAGAAAGAGCACGTATACCTACAACAACTGAATTACATGTGCGTGAGAGAGTTGTACGTCTTCATAAAGAATGGCAGTCACTCAAAAAAAACATAAATAGATCAACATCTACTGAAAGCAAGAAACGTGATATTTTTGGCGAGTCACTGGATGATTTATTTGATATGCACACCAGGATGCCATGAGTTTGATTAAGATTGAGGAAGATCGCTTATTCTTACCAGGTCAAAGAGAAAAAGGCGTCGTGGATCAATGATAGGAGTAGAATGAAACTTTCAAAGAAAGAAGCTAGCAGATTTGAGCGATCACTAGCATATGAAAGGCAAAAAGAGAAACAGAAATATTTGCAGGAAGCATATACATCATCAGCAGCAACAATTAATGAATCGATAGAATTAGAATCATCAGGAGAATCATTTGATAAAAGTGATCATGCTGATTTTGATCAAGAGATTGCTCATAAGGCTGTTTGTCTAGGTGTTCTAACAGAAGTCGTGTTCAAGTTGTTACGCAAGAAGTTGCTGCAGCACTAGATCGAACAAAATAAGTAGCAGAAATGCTGTTCACTTTTTCTCAGCAATGGCTTCATCTAATTTGTCAGAGCTCCCAGAAGTGAGTTACAGATTAGCCACAGAACAATCATCGAGCCAGAAACAGACATCGTGAATCTCTAGCAGCAGAAATTCGAGCATCTTTGATCCAAAAGTACCCTTACTCTCCACTGGGATGGAAAAATTATGGATGATTAAACTGGAGCTGTTCAGAAGACTGTAGAGCGTTTACCAATTTAGTGTCTGGTAAAGATATTACAAAATTACTTGCTGTTCCAAAGTTCAATACTGGGAATGCTTCTGGTATTGCTGATGATTGTCTGACAGAAATAAGAAAATGGGGACTAGAAAATAGAATAGTTGCATTGTGTTTTGACACTGCACCAACTAATACTGGATTGAAAGGTGGGGTTTGCCTTAAAATTGAAACAGAATTAGAGAAAGATCTGCTGAGTCTTGCATGCCGCCATCACATATTTGAAATTATGTTAGAGAAAGTATTTTCTCTGCATGATGCTGGTAGGTCACCTAATATTGAAGTTTTTTCTCATTTCCGTGAATCTTGGCCTCATATTGATAAAATGCAGTATAAAACTCTACTTAATATAAGTACTGGTAACATGGTAGAAGAAGAAAGGAGAAAAGGTCTAATTGCATTTGCTCTTCAGCAGTTGCAGTCAAAACAGCTTCGGGGAGACTATCAAGAGCTCCTAGAACTCTCCATTATATTCCTTGGAGGTACTCCCTCCCAAGGCATCACTTTTCGTAAACCTGGAGCAGTACACCGAGCTCGATGAATGGCATGAGCAATTTATGCCATAAAAATGTGCCTTTTCCAAGAACAATATTCTGTTCAGCACCGTCAAACTGCAATTAGGGGATCCTGCCTCTCCTATGTCAGAATGTTAGCAGATCACTTGTTACGAGTGTCACTGTTCGTCACAACTGTGTACATTAAATATTGGTTTACATGTACGTCATCTTGTGATGCTCCAAGAAACGATCTCATGCTTCTAAAAACACTTGAAGACTACGCTGACAAAGAAGTTTCAACTGTTGCTTTGACTGCATTCTCACGACATTTGTGGTATTTATCTGAGATATCAGTAGGTCTAAGTTTTTTTGACAATAAAGTATCCCATGAAGAGAAGAGAAACATGATTTATAACATGAGAGTGCAACAAGGTTCCGAAGAGCCTCCAAAGAGGATTCCCCCTATAAAATTTTTTCTTCATGTTCATTGGCTGACTTTGTGACAAAATCAACTAAAAACTACTTTAGTATTTTGGGAATTGATGAAACCTTTCTCGGTAAAGACCCACAGACTGGTCCAGTGATGCAACCTACAATGAAGCTCAAGCAATTGTGTCATCTCTTAGAGTAACAAATGATTTGGCAGAACGAGGAGTTGCTCTCATGCAATCCTTCAATGAAAGCCTTACTCGTGACGAGGAACAGAAACAGTTCCTTCTTCAAGTGGTTGAGTATCATCGAAAGAAGTTTGATGAGGCTGTCAAAATGTTGATTAAAGCTAAGTGTTAATGTTATTGAAAGTAAATGTTTGTTAATTAAAGGTAAATAAATTAAAGGTAAATTTTTATGTTAATTGAAAGTAAATGTTTATGTTAATTAAAGGTAAATAAAATTAAAGGTAAATTTTTATGTAATTGAAAGTAAATGTTTATGTTAATTAAAGGTAAATTTTTATGTTAATTGAAAGTAAATGTTTATGTTAATTAAAGGTAAATAAAATTAAAGGTAAATTTTTATGTAATTGAAAGTAAATGTTTATGTTAATTAAAGGTAAATTTTTATGTTAATTGGAAGTAAATGTTATGTTAATTGAAGTAAATGTTTATGTTAATTAAAGGTAAACATATTTAAAGTTAACATCTTTGAGCAAGTCCTAAATACTGTTCAATTTTGATAAGATTTTGTACATTATGTTTTTGCACTGAATACAAAAAAATTACATCCTGGTCGTTACAAAATTTGAAGTTGCAATTTTAGGCACACCCTAATATATAATATATATATATATATATATATATAATATATATGTATATATATATATATACATATGTATAGAAACGACATAAGTATAGAGGAGCGTTCTGCACACGAGGAAGAGAAATAACGAACAAATGAAAAATTTGTTCGTTATTCTCTTCCTCGTGTGCAGAACGCTCCTCTATACTTATGTCGTTTCTACACATTAATATACTGCGTGGTCATTGCAGTTAAATGTATATATTATATATATATTAATATATATATATATATATATATATATATATATATATGTTAACTCCCCCTTTATGGCCCTGAGTCGGTTCGGATTCGACGGGGGGTTCTGGTTCGGAGGCAAGCAACGGATGTTTCTTCTTTTATACTTTTCTATAATTCTCTCTAATTCTTTTCTCTCGCTTATTAATTCTTCTCTTTTTATAATTCTCTGATCTTTTCTCTTATACTAAAATTATCGACTTTTCTCTTTTATAACTTGTCGACTTGACTGACTGAGTTCCTGAAGAGAGTACGGCTCGAAGGAAAAAGATAAAAACTTCTTTTACTGTGGTTTACTTCTTAAAAACTACAGTTAGTACTCTGAATTTACAAGGGTAGAGGTTCGACCTCTTTCGACCATGGCTCAGGCCGGAATCTAAAAATTAAGAAGGCAAGGGGCCTCTGCCCCCTCCTAATGAGGTGCTAATCTGAAGTACAATGATGAAGTTCAACGATGAAGTGCTAATCTGAAGTGCAATGATGAAGTGCTAATCAGAAGTACAATGATGAAGTGCAACGATGAAGTGCTAATCTGAAGTGAAGTAATTTTATAAGTACAGTATAATATAGTCTAAATGTTTGGGGAGACAATCGAAGGTTAAGTTTCCCCCCTTTTTAAACACATAATCAGATGTTTTTGAAAGATTTCAACTAAAAAAAATATAAATAAAAAAGAAAACAGTATCGCCGATTCTACATTTTTGACGGCAATATCATTTCGTAATAGCACATAAGCACAATTTTGAGTACATGACTGAGTACGTATTAATTTTGGTTCATTACAATTACGATTACAATTACCAATTAATTCACATTCACTTGTTGTTAATTACACTTCCATTTTAAAGTACATTCTTACATGATAAATTAAATAATTACATTTAATTACAGTTTCACTGAAGTACATTACAAGTTATTAATTAATTTAAAGTATTACAGTTAATTACAATTAAACAGTTACTATAACTTTTCGTTTTTACAGTGTTTCATATTAATAGACAATTAAGATGTTAGAAATATAATACAAAGTACATGGCACTTACGAGATAATTTATTTACGATATAATATGTTATAATGTTATGAATTTGAAATCAGAGCGGACGGAGGCATCTGATCTTTGAGGCGCTCGAATCTGCTGTCGTGAGTGGAATTTTATAACTTCTTAACTCAGCATTTTTGAGTTCAACTCGGGAGGTCATATAATTAAAAATAAAAATGAAAAAAAATAATACGAGAACGTTTTTTCGCGTTCTCGAACGAACTGCGAAAGTTTTTCATTTCATGATTGACACGAGTAAACATAGACTGATAAGTTGATAGGGCATAAGTAGACAATAGGTAGATGAATGAATAAGTAATAAAATTAATAAAGGATAGCGGTCAAGAAAGAACATGAATGTAAGAATGAGTATGGTTCAATAATAATGTTTTATGCTACATAACATATAAATAATGACTTCTATAGAGTGTTTAGTCCTTAGGGAAATAAATGACGGGAAAATGTGACGTCATAGTTATTGAATTTTTACGTATCGTACAAATCATTGTTAGGAAGATTTACAAGAACGAATTAGAGACCCAGAGTGGGAAACGTAAAGAGAATAAAGTTATTTTGTGACGTCATAGTGTATAAGTCATTATTAGAAAGATGAATTAGAAAAATATAGGAATGAATAAAGACGTACAAATCGAAATTCTATCCAAAACTCGCTTATGTGATTTTTGGTTTCTTATGTAAAAATGGACAATGAATTCATATAATGATGGTGTAGGAATTGTTCATTGTTCACTTTTTACATTACTCTCCCCTTTTAAAAATGATATTTATACAATAATTTAATAGGGCACCAATAGTACAATACAAATGAGAAAATAACATCCTAACAGGGTACCATTAGTTACAATACAAATTTTATACAGAACGATTTCGCGTGGTCGAGTACAATGCAGAGAATCCAAATTTTTAAAATGACACTTGCTTACAAAATATTAAAAAATCAAAGATTAATACTTTAGTTTAGACAAACATTTAATAGGATTAATACATTAATTTAGACAACCAATTAAGTTAGACAAACAAGGATATGGTTAAAAAAAATTTAGAAAAATTATATATTTTTTTTTTCTGTGGGGAAAATTACATTCATAATGAATAGGAAAAAGGGAAAAATATAAATCGTACAATCTATAAGCTAATTTTTATTGACTAGTGTAGGTAAAAATAGAATTACGTAATGGATGATGTATAGACCTGTGGTCTAATGTGTATTTATGTTTGTTGGGTACAAAGTGTGTATCTGATAATTTCGAGACAGATTTAAATTCGACTACTAAAATTCATAACCATATACTGTAGTAGTATGTCAATTTGACTATAATTTTCGTTTGATACCTTACAAATGGTACAATAACAATTTAAGGACAGTTACTCACGATTAATTGAACAAAATAAAATTAAAATACAAATTAAAAAACATAAATCAATTATTGTCATTATTATTATTATTATTATAAAATTCTAAATTACAGGTATCGTTTAGTTGTCGGAAAATTAACCCAAAAGTGGATCATTTAAGTGACTATAGTTACTAATATCTAATTGTAAAACACAATAAAACTTAAACTTTTAAGTTCAAAGAAATGTATAATGGTTATCAAAGAGTTAAAAAAAAAAAAAACACAACTTAACATAAATTGAGCCATCGTACCAAAGAGGAATTAACCATGGTTGAACCATTTTCTGGTTGACACAGTTCAACTGGGGCTGGGGGTGTTAAAATAAAAATAAAAAAAAGACAAAGGTTGGAGTACGACATTCGGGGGAATTGAGTGACTAAGCGGGGGGTATAAGTCTGAAATTGACAATTACATCTTTTCGTGAGCACTTTGCTTTTTTTTTTTTTTTTTTTTTTTTTTAACGAAAAGAGATTGCTTGTCACACTACTTAGAACAAAAATTAAGAGTTCAAACAAAATGGAGGGACGGCATGTTCCTCATATACATTACGATAATTATCCAAATCGTTACAACCTTTGTACAAATAATAAATTACATAACTATATATTTATATACATAACAATGCATGAAAAGGGAAAGACAAATCAGTGAATTTCCGTCTTAAACAAAGAAAAAAGGTTAAACTAAAGACGCAAATCGGTCAATTCAGGTTGAATTTAATTCTCATTTTAAAAAAAAAAGGTTGAATTAAATTCTCTTGAACAACAAAAAAAAAGGTTGAATTCAATTGACTGCATTGAAATGAATGGGTATTTGAAACTAACAGAGACTGCTTTAAAACAAAACTCTCTGACTTAAAACAAAACTCTCTGACTTCGAATCTAACTCTGACTTCGAATCTAACTCTCTGACTTCGAATATAACTCTGACTTGGAATAAACTCTGACTTGGAATAAACTCTGACTTGGACTCTGTCAAGTATTCTGAACCTAACTTGAACTCTATCAAGTATTCTGAACCTAACTTGAACGCTTGTCAAGTATTCTGAAACTAACTTGAACGCTTGTCAAGTATTCTGAAACTAACTTGAACGCTTGTCAAGTATTCTGAAACTAACTTGAACGCTTGTCAAGTATTCTGAAACTAACTTGAACGCTTGTCAAGTATTCTGAAACTAACTTGAACGCTTGTCAAGTATTCTGAAACTAACTTGAACGCTTGTCAAGTATTCCTATAAATCTCTGGGGCGGTTGCCCGTCTTGGCGCAACCTTCTGACTTCAAAACTGACTTCAAAAAATGACTTAAAAAAAAATGACTTCAAAAAATGACTTCAAAAAATGACTTCAAAATTACTTCAAGTATCTCTCTAAATCTATAAACTCTCTCTCTTAATTTGAAAGTCAATTCAATTCAGTAATTGAAAAAAATTTGCAAACAGAAAATAAAAAAAATGTAAACAATATTTCATTCTAATGTACACGAAGGTACGATACTATTATGTTTGATATATAAAATAAAATTATTCTATACTGAATATAAGAGTGAAAATAACTCTCTTGAAATTAACTCTCTTGAAATTAACTCTGTTACAATTAACTCTGTTACAATTAACTCTGTTACAATTAACTCTCTTACAATTAACTTCTGTGACTTTTAACTTTTGTGACTTTTAACTTTTGTGACTTTTAACTTTTGTGACTTTTAACTTTTGTGAAAATTACTGTTTCACTAAAAAAAAATGTATCACTGGTGTCTGAAATGTTCACTGTGTTTTGTGTTAATTCTGACTTAATATTCATTATTAACTGTTAAAATAGTGACTTTTCAA
>JAJOZX010002846.1:582500-595405 GCA_023014485.1 Bathynomus jamesi
GAAGCAGTATTTGCTCAAAACTGTGATGCAGCATAGGGCGAAATACTCGAATAAAACCAAGAAGGATTTCATGGACAAATGATTCGCAAGAAGTGGTTATGTTTTTTGTATCTTTGTGAAAATGTGTAGTGAAATGGTACTCGTTTGTTGAATAAAAATTCATTGACAGATTTTTGTTTAATTTTTTCCGTTTATGATCTGCCAGAGCATCAAACTGGGGACCCGAAACTTTAAACTATTGAATTAATACTTCGGTTTATCAGTCTCCTCAGCAAATGGAACAAGGGGATCCATGTGGATTAAAATCTTTCCAAACTTTTAATTTATGAAACACCCTAATACATATATATATATATATATATATATATATATATTATATATATATATATATATACATATATATATATATATATATATATATATATATATAATATTATATATATATATACATATATATATACATATATATATATATATATATGACGCGTTCGGTGGAGAAGGGGCGAACGCAACATTTTCGAATTATGCCACAAAATGCAGTTAAAGTTTGTAAACTTTAAACCTTTGTTTTTTTCGGTTTATTGAAATGTTGTATGAATTTGAACACATATTTGAGTAAAATATTGTTGTGAATATGTCGATAAAATAAAACGCCAAGAAATTTTACAATATTATTTATTGATAGCTTCTGATGTTAACTGGTAATCCATTATTTGGTCCTCTTCGTCGAATGTTGTATTACCTGCTTCAACTGTTTCGGTTTCTTCCAGTTCCTTTAACAATCTTGTATAATAGTTCACTGCAGTTGCAGGCATTAGGTCTGATAATTCTTTGAGATCTTTTATTTTTTCCTTAGTTATTAGCAGCAATTGGGAATACTTTGGTTGCAGTGTCTGCTGGGCTAGATGAATAAACTGACACTGTAGGATTTTTTCCCTTTCTGCAGTCTGATGGGATGGCTATTATCTGGGGTTGTGCGGTATGCAGTAGATATTACGTAGCCTTCTTTGTGTTGAAAGTCAAATATTAACTTTCTTGCATCTGTAAATTTAGTAGTTGTTGATTTCCTAATGACAATGCACGTTTTTAGGACGTCAAAATCGAGAAAATTAGCCTGTTTCATTTCTACAACTAGAAGCGCTGCGAAACGGCTGTAGTTATGGCCGTAACATAATCTTTTTTGGTGTAAATAATATTGCTGTAATTATTTTTTATATTTTGTTCAATTTGGCCAAATTGAGCATCACAGGGCATTGTCGAGTGACCAGAAAGTAGATAGATGTGTTCAATGTGAAGCAATGATGCGGAGTGAAATTCTCTGGGATACATTAAAACCTAAATTTTACCGTGAAAGAGTGCAGACTAACATCTAATTTTTTGCATAGGTAAAGCAAAGGTTTAAAAGTATAATTATACGACAAAAAACTCATTTTTCGAATTTTGTGGCGTTCGCCCCTTCTCCACCGAACGCGTCATATATACATATATATATATATATATACATATATATATATATATATATATATATATATATATATATATATATATACATATAATATATATATATATATATATATATACATATATGTTAACCCCTCCTTTTTGGCCCTGAGTCGGTTCGGATTCGACGGGGGTTCTGGTTAGGAGGCAAGCAACGGATATTTCTTCTATGATACTTTTCTTCTATAACTTTCTAATTCTTTTCTCTCGCTTTATCGGGTCGACACTCTGTTAATTCTTCTCTTTCTTAATACTCTGATACTTTCTCTTGGTACTAAAATTATCGACTTTACTAAGTTCTTCTGAAGAGAGCACGGCTCGAAGGGAAAATATAAAGTTCTCTTACTGTAATTTTCTTCTTAAAAATTTACAGATAGTGGTCTGAATTTTACAGGGGTAGAGGTTCGACCTCTTTCGACCATGGCTCAGGCCGGAATCTAAAAATATTAAGAAGGCAAGGGGCCTCTGCCCCCTCCCGCAGCAAGGCTGCTAACAAGGGAGTCCTAATGAAGTGCTATGATGAAGTGACTTAATCAAGAAGTCTAATGAAGAAGTGCTCTAATTTTACAAGTACATGTATAATATAAACTTAAATGTTTTGGGGGAGGACAGTTGAAGGTTAAATTTCCCCCCTTTTTAAACACATGATCAGATGTTTTGAAAGATTTCAACTAAAAATAATAAAAAAAAATACAAATAAAAAATAATTTGTATTTTTGCCGAATCTTCATTTCTGAAGGCGATATCATTTCGTAATAGTACACATAAGTACAAATTAAGTACACGACTGAGTACGTATTAATTTTGGTTCATTACAATTACGATTATAATTATGGATTACTTCACATTCGCTTATGATTGTCCATTACAGTTCTATTAAAGTACATTCTTACATTATAAATTAAATCATTACATTTAATTAGTTTCATTGAAGTACATTACAAGTTATTATTAATTACAGTTTCATTAAAGTACATTACGTTATATTAAATTAAAGTATTACAGTTAATTACAATTAAACAGTTACTATAACTTTGTTTTGTTTTTACAGTGTTTCATATTAATAGACAAGTAAGATGTTTAGAAATATAATACAACGTACATGGCACATACGAGATAATTTATTTACGAAATAATATGCTATAATATGTTATGAATTTGAAATCAATGCGAACGGAGATATTTTATCTTTGAGGCGCTCGAATCTGTTGTAGTGAGCGGAATTCGATCTTACTAAGCATTTATTCGAGTTCATCTCGGGAGGTCATTTAATTAAAAATAAAAATGAAAAAAATAATACGAGAACGTATTTTCGCGTTTTCGAACGAACGCCCAAAGTTTCGCGCTTCACAAATTGACACGAGTAAAAAATGAATATTAATAAAATTTATATAGGACAATGATCAAGGGAAATCAATGACGGGAAAACGTGACGTATGGATGAATATGGTTGAATAATAATGTTTATACTACATAACATATAAATAATGACTTCTATAGAGTGTTTCGTACTTAGTATGATGTTAAAGAATTTTCATACATTGAATACTATATATATGATGAAGGGAGAATGTGACGTCATAGTTATTGAATTTTTACGTATAGTACAAATCATTATTAGGAAGATTTACAAGAACGAATTAGAGACAGAGTGGGTAGTAATGACTAAGAAGTACAACTACGGGTTCCAATCCTGTTACATGCAATGTGTATGCATAATCTAGGGTCGAGGGTGAGATGCAAGACAATTCATAATTAATTATAATAA
Source organism: Bathynomus jamesi (assembly GCA_023014485.1). Lineage (NCBI taxonomy): Eukaryota > Metazoa > Arthropoda > Malacostraca > Isopoda > Cirolanidae > Bathynomus > Bathynomus jamesi. Next base: position 585,769 of record JAJOZX010002846.1, read on the forward strand.
CTTCTATAACAAATGGAAAATGGATACGACTAAACCATAGATATGGTAGATCGTAGGGTTGTGACACGAACAAAGATAGGAAGCTACAAGTAAAATTATTATCCAAACTCGCGTTAAGCGATTTTGGTTCTTATGTAAAAATGGACATTCGAACATAAAAACTATACGAACATAAGTACTGCATGAAGACAATGAATCCATATAATGATGGTGTAGGAATTGTTCATTGTTCACTTTTTACATATATATATATACACATATATATATATATATATATATATATATATATATATATATATATATATATACATATATATATATATATATATATATAATATATATACATATATATATATACATATATAATATATATATACATATATTATATACATACCATATATATATATACATATACATATTATATATACATATATATATATATATATATATATATATATATATATACATATATATATATATACATATATATATATATATATATATATCTATATATATATACATATATATATATATATATATATATATATATATATATATATATATATATATATATATATATATATGATATATAAACATATATATATATATATATATATATATATATATATATATATATATATATATATGTAAAAAGTGAACAATGAACAATTCCTACACCATCATTATATGGATTCATTGTCTTCATGCAATACTTATGTTCGTATAGTTTTATGTTCGAATGTCCATTTTTACATAAGAAACCAAAAATCGCATAAGCGAGTTTTGGATAGAATTTCGATTTGTACGTCTTTATTCATTCCTCTATTTTTCTAATTCATCTTTCTAATAATGACTTATACACTATGACGTCATAAAATAACTTTATTCTCTTTACGTTTCCCACTCTGTGTCTCTAATTTGTTCTTGTAAATCTTCCTAATAATGATTTGTACTATACGTAAAAATTCAATAACTATGACGTCACATTTTCCCTTCATCATATATCTAGTATCCAATGTATGAAAATTCTTTAACATCATGCTAAGGACGAAACACTCTATAGAAGTCATTATTTATATGTTATGTAGTATATACATTATTATTCAACCATACTCATTCTTACATTCATGTTCTTTCTTGACCGCTATCCTTTATTAATTTTATTACTTATTCATTCATCTACCTATTGTCTACTTATGCCCTATCAACTTATCAGTCTATGTTTACTCGTGTCAATTTGTGACGCGCGAAACTTTGGGCGTTCGTTCGAGAACGCGAAAAAACGTTCTCGTATTATTTTTTCATTTTTATTTTTAATTTATGACCTCCCGAGGTGAACTCAAGAAAATGCTTAGTAAGATCGAATTCCGCACACGACGCCAGAATCGAGCGCCTCAAAGATAAAATACCTCCGTTCGCTCTGATTTCAAATTCATAACATATTATAGCATATTATTTCGTAAATAAATTATCTCGTAAGTGCCATGTACGTTGTATTATATTTAACATCTTAATTGTCTATTAATAAGAAACACTGTAAAAACAAAACAAAGTTATAGTAACTGTTTAATTGTAATTAACTGTAATACTTTAATTTAATATAACGTAATGTACTTTAATGAAACTGTAATTAACAATAAGTTGTAATGTACTTCATTGAAACTGTAATTAAATGTAATGATTTAATTTATCATGTAAGAATGTACTTCAAAATGGAAGTGTAATTAAACAACAAGTGAATATGACTTAATTGGTAATTGTAATCGTAATTGTAATGAACCAAAATTAATACGTACTCAGTCATGTACTTAATTTGTACTTGTGTACTATTACGAAATGATATCGCCTTCATAAATATAGACTCGGCGAAAAATACAAATTAGTTTTTATTTTTATTTTTTAAATTCTTATTTGCAATCATTCAAAAACATCTGATGCGTTTAAAAAAAGGGGGAAACTTAACCTTCGACTGTCTCCCCCAAACATTTAGGCTATATTATACATGTACTTGTAAAATTAGGATACTTCATTTAAGACTTCATTTAAGGCTCTTCTTCATTGCACTTCTTCATATTAGCACCTCATTAGGAGGGGGCAGAGGCCCCTTGCCTCCTTAACTTAACTTTTTAGATTCCGGCCTGAGCCATGGTCGAAAGAGGTCGAACCTCTACCCTTGTAAATTCAGAGAACTAACTGTACATTTTTAGAAGTAAACTAAATGTAAGAGAAAGTTTTTATCTTTTCCTTCGAGCCGTGCTCTCTTCGGAACTTAGTCAAGTCGACAAGTTATAAAAGAGAAAAGTCGATAATTTTAGAATACGAGAAAGGATCAGAGTATTATAGCAAGAGAAGAAGTAATAATTCTCGACCCATAAGCGAGAGAAAGAGACAACCCAAGCACCATAGAAGATATTGGCATAACAGTCTGGCGAGTCTGTAGCCAAGGGTTTAACAGAGTGGCGACCCACCATTTAAGGCGACCGAAAAGAATTATAGAAAAGTATAAAGAAGAAACATCCGTTGCTTGCCTCCTAACTAGAACCCCCGTCGATTCCGAACCGACTCAGGGCCATAAAGGGGGGGATTAACATATATATATATATGTATATATATATATATATATATATGTATATATATGTATATATATGTATATATGTATATATATATATATGTATATATATAAGCACACCGGACAAAAAATTAGTCACCCCTAATAGCACCGATAGTAGGAAGTTCAAGGTCACACAGAGGGCGCTGATGTAGCATTGGTAAGTGACAAGTAGCGGTGACGTAGCACACAGGATCAGATCTGTTTCGTGAGGTGGTGAAGAACAAAGTGTGTGTTGGATATAATCTGCAAAATGGGTCGTGAGGCAGACGTTACTCAGTGGCAAAAAGGAGCCATCGTGTTTGGCAGAGCCCACGGACACAAAATGTCTGAAGTAGCCCAATTTGTTGGTGTGTCAACGCGTACTGTCCAGCGAGTTTACAAAGAGTGGTGTAGTTCGCAATCAACTGAAAATCGACGGCGTAACTGTGGCCGGAAAACAATTCTCGACAATAGGGACCGCCGCCATGTTTCTCGTCTAGTAACTGCAAATCGTTTTCAAACCAGAGAACAATTGCTCCAAGAAACCAATGAGGTTCTCCAGCGACCAATTTCCGAACGGACATTGCGACGAGAACTGCATGCGATGGACATCTGGAGCAGGGTACCACGGAAGAGGCCGCTGTTAACAGCAAGTCACAAATTGGCACGTTATAAATGGGCTCAGAGGCACAAAAACTGGACTGCGGCAGATTGGAAACGTGTAATTTGGTCCGATGAGTCCCGTTTTTGTTTGTTCTCCAATGATGGGAGGCGACGAGTACATCGCAGGTCCAATGAAGCCTTTAATCCTGAATGCGTCGAAGGTGTTGTTCAGGCTGGAGGTGGTTCCGTGATGTTCTGGGGATGTTTTTCGTACCACGAAATGGGCCCTCTCGTTCCAGTGACGATGAATTTGAACCAGCAGGGGTACCTCCGCATACTAAACTCGCCGGATTCGTGCGGTTATCAAGGCCAGAGGCGCCGTCACACGTTATTAGATACATTCTGAGAGGGGTGACTAATTTTTTGTCCGGTGTGCTTATATATATATTTGTAAAAAGTGAACAATGAACAATTCCTACACCATCAAAAACCAAAAATCGCCTAAGCGAGTTTTGGATAGAATTTCGATTTGTACTTCTTTATTCATTACTGTATTTCCCTAATTCATCTTTTCTAATAATGACTTATACACTATGACGTCATAAAATAACTTAATTCTCTCTTCGTTTCCCATACCTTGTACACTGAATCATGTGCTTAGTATTTGGACATCTTCCGTATTCAATGTATGGTAAATTCTTTGGTAATAATGTTGTGGTTGTATGTAGTATAAATATTATTATTCAACCATATTCATCCATACGTCACATTTTCCGGTCATTAACTTCCCTTGATCATTATCCTATATAAATTTTATTAAATATTCATTTTTACTCGTGTCAATCTATGAAACGCAAAACTTCATGCATTCGTTCGAAAACGCAGAAATACGTTCTCGTATTATTTTTTTCATTCTTATTTTTAATTATATCACCTCCCGAGATGAACTCGAAAATGCTGAGGTTGAGTTATCAAATTCCACTAACTGGCAGAATCGAACGCTTCAAAGATAAAAAAACCTCCTTTCGCTCGATTCGAATTTATAACTTTATCATGCGTTATGTTATATCATGTGTGTCATGTCTCATGTACTTGTGTTGTACTAATAACCATATAGTATAACCATCTAGTATAACCATCTAGTATAACCATATAGTATAACCATATATTATAACCATATATAAATATATAAAAACACTAATGGTAAACGACGTAATGTACTTTAATGAAACTGTAATTAATAATAATTTGTAATGTACTTCAATGAAACTGTAATTAAATGTAATGATTTAATTTATAATGTAAGAATGTACTTTAATAGAACTGTAATGGACAATCATAAGCGAATGTGAAGTAATCCATAATTGTAATCGTAATTGTAATGAACCAAAATTAATACGTACTCAGTCGTGTACTTAATTTGTATTTATGTGTACTATTACGAAATGATATCGCCTTCATAAATGTAGACTCGGCGAAAAATACAAATTAATTTTGTTATTTTTTTTTTTTTATTATTTTTATTTGGAATTTTTCAAACATCTGATCATGTGTTTAAAAGGGGGGAACTTAACCTTCAACTGTCTTCCCCCAAACATTTAGGTTTATATTATATATGTATTTGTAAAATTACGGCTCTTCATATTAGCACTTCATTAGAGCACTTCATTGCGGTACTTCATTACGGCACTTCATTACGAGCCTCCCTTGTTAGCAGCCTCGCTGCGAGGAGGGGGCAGAGGCCCCTTGCCTCCTTAACTTTCTAGATTCCGGCCTGAGCCATGGTCGAAAGAGGTCGAACCTCTACCCCTGTAAATTCAGAGCACTACCTGTACATTTTGAGAAGTAAACCACAGTAGAAAAAGTTTTTATCTTTTCCTTCGAGCCTTGTTCTCTTCAGGAATTTAGTCAGTTAAGTCGATAAGTTATAAAAGAAACGTCGATAATTTTAGTACCAAGAGAAAGTATCAGAGTATTATAGCAAGAGAAGAATTAATAATCGTCGACCCATAAAGCGAGAGAAAGAGACAACCCAAGCACCATAGAAGATATTGGCATAACAGTCTGGCGAGTCTGTAGCCAAGAGTTTAACAAGAGGCGACCGAAAAGAATTAGAATGTTATAGAAGAAATATCCGTTGCTGCCTCCTAACCAGAACCCCCCGTCGATTCCGAACCGACTCAGGGCCATAGACGGAGGGGTTAACATTGTGGCGACCCTATAGCCAGGATAAACACATATAAGAAGGAAGATAACAAACTGGCGACCCTGCACCAGGATAAGAAGAAGAATATTTTAAGAAGAAGAAGATTTTAAGAAGAAGATTTTAAGAAGAATATTCTAAGAAGAAGAATATTCTAAGAAGAAGAATATTCTAAGAAGAAGAATATTTAAGAAGAATATTTTAAGAAGAAGAATATTTTAAGAAGAAGAAGAGTTTAAGAAGAAGAAGATTTTAAGGAGAAGATTTTAAGAAGAGGCCACTCTTTGGCCAAGATAGAAATTACCCTGCATCAGGATAAAACCATTTGACCGGCGTGTCACGACTTCTAGTTCGTAACATCCACCCTTGAACCGGTGTGTCACGACTCCAAGTTCTCCACGCCTAGTTTTCATCCAAGAAGAAGTAGTCAGCAAGACGTCTTCAGGACACGTCTCAAGGATTTCCCCATAGAAAATTTTGTTAAGTACAGAGTTTGTCTTTTTAAGTAATTTGTAAACATTTGAAAAGTCAGTATTATTAACGGTTAATATTTAGTATGCAGCCAGAATTAACACAAAACACAGTGAACACTTCAGACACCAGTGATACACTTTTTTTTAGTGAAACAGTAATTTTCACAGAAGTTAATTGTCACAGAGTTAATTGTCACAGAGTTAATTGTCACAGAGTTAATTGTCACAGAGTTAATTGTCACAGAGTCAATTGTCACAGAGTCAATTGTCACAGAGTCAATTGTCACAGAGTCAATTGTCACAGTTATTTTCACTATTATATTCAGTATAGAATAATTTTATTTTATGTACCTTCCCGTACATTAGAATGAAATATTGTTTACATTTTTTTATTTTTTGTTTGCAATTTTTTTTTCAATTATTGAATTGAATTGACTTGCAAATTAAGAAAGAGTTTTTATAGAGAGTTTATAGATTTAGAGAGATACTTGAAGTAATTTTGAAGTCAGTTTTGAAGTCATTTTTTGAAGTCATTTTTTGAAGTCATTTTTGAAGTCAGTTTTTGAAGTCAGAAGGTTGCACCAAGAGGGTCAACCAAACCCCAGAGGTTAATAGTCTCCACTTGATAAAGATCAAGTGCAGTCATTTTCCGTTTTCAGTTAATTCACTTGACAAGCGTTCAATTTAGACAGTTTAAGTTTCAAGATACTTGACAAGCGTTCAAGTTAGACAGTTTAAGTTTCAAGATACTTGACAAGCGTTCAAGTTAGACAGTTTAAGTTTCAAGATACTTGACAAGCGTTCAAGTTAGACAGTTTAAGTTTCAAGATACTTGACAAGCGTTCAAGTTAGACAGTTTAAGTTTCAAGATACTTGACAAGCGTTCAAGTTAGACAGTTTAAGTTTCAAGATACTTGACAAGCGTTCAAGTCAGACAGTTTCAGAATACTTGACAAGCGTTCAAGTCAGACAGTTTCAGAATACTTGATAGAGTTCAAGTTAGTTTCAGAATACTTGATAGAGTTCAAGTCAGAGAGTTTTATTCGAAGTGAGAGTTTTATTCCAAGTCAAAGTTTTATTCCAAGTCAGAGTTTTATTCCAAGTCAGAGAGTTTTATTCCAAGTCAGAGAGTTTTATTCCAAGTCAGAGAGTTTTATTCCAAGTCAGAGAGTTTTATTCCAAGTCAGAGAGTTTTATTCCAAGTCAGAGAGTTTTATTCCAAGTCAGAGTTTAAGTCCCAAGTTATTTCAATGCAGTCAATTGAATTCAACTTTTTCTTTGTAATTTAAGAGAACTTAATTTAAGAAAATGTAATTTAAGAATTTAATTCAACCTTTTTTTTTGTTGTTCAAGAGAATTTAATTCAACCTTTTTTTTTGTTGTAAAAGAGAATTAAATTCAACCTGAATTGACCGGTTTGCGTCTTTAGTTTAACCTTTTTTCTTGTTTGTAAGAAGGAAATGGACCGATTTGTCTTTTCTTTTTCATGCCATTGTTGCGTATATAAATATAAAGGTAAAATGACATTTTATTGTTTGTAACCAAAATAATTTTTACAATTGTTTGTAACGATTTGGTAATTATTGTAATGTATATGAGGAACATTCCGTCCCTCCGTTTGTTGAACTCTCTTAATTTTTGTTCTAAGTAGTGTGACAAGCAATCTTTTTTTTAAAGAGCAAAGTGCTCACGAAAGACGTATTGTCAATTTCAAACTTATACCCCCTGCTTAGTCACTCAATTCCCCCGTATGATCGCACATACCCTAAATTTCAGTTGTTTGTTCTTTTTTGTCATTTAATTTTAATAAAACTTCTACACAATAAAACATATGTATTTATCAAATGCAAACAAGTTTTCAGGCTAAAATATCAAATAATTCAAAATTCTATCAACATTTAACGAAAGAGTATAATTTTTCTACTTAACATGCAAAAATTATTAAACCTTTTTAATTTTTTTTTATTTTATAAAAATAATTTTTAATGTAAAATTTACCTGAAATTATTAAAAGAAAAGATTGTTCGAAATGCTTTCCTTCCATTTCAATAACTTTTTTATTCTTGGTCGAAATTCATCTATGGCTCGATTTACTTTTATTTTTTTTAAATATTATAAAATTATGTTTAACTCGTTGAAATGCATAATTGATTTCTATTTTTAATCTGTATTCTTAATTTTCTTAATTCAATTATCGTACCGATATTCTGGTTAATGTTAATGGTTATATAGTTCATATATAGCTAGGAATGTTACTAGTCGAATTTAATTCCATCTTCAAAATTTAATTTTTAATACCGCTAGATTTACTTTCATTAATTGTAAGGTCCTCTAAGTTCGTTTTTTTTTAATTACCTTATAAGTGTAACTGATTATGTAAAATCTATAATCCTAATTGAATTTTATTACTTTTGACACATATTCCCTCCAGTCACTTTTGCATTAAAACTCGTATGCAAACATCATCATTATAATACATCATAATTATTGCTTACTGTATATAAATTCTCGCTCATGCATTTATTCAGTTAATTTAACAATCCTCTCAGCTAATCTGTCTCTCGAAATTATAAGATACACACTGTACCGAATACACACAAATACACATTTGACCACACCACAGGTCTATACATCATCCACTACGTAATTCGATTTGTACCTACAACAGTCAATAAAAATGCATGTATGCACACTACATATACTATATATACAAACCTTATGCTAAAATCATTGGATATCACAATAAACTTTATTTAATTACGTGTAAATGCTAACTATGTAATTTAATCTTAATCATTTTTGCTTTCTAATATATCTTGCTCATGCATTTATTCAGTTAATCGAACAATCCTCTCGGCTAATCTGTCCCTCGAAATTGTAAGATACACACTTTGTACCTAGTACACAAAAATACAAACTAGACCACAGGTCTATACATCATCCATTACGTAATTCTATTTTTACCTGCAATAGTCAATAAAATTAGTTTATTAATTGTACTATCATGGAAGCCTTGAAAAATCCATGAACTTTAAAATTTATATTTTTCCCTTTTATCTACTATTCATTACGTAGGCCTGTAATTTTTCCCACAGAAAAATAAAAATTTTGTAAAAAATTTTAACAATATCATTGTTTGTCTAACTTAATTGTTTTTTATATTACATAATAACACTTGTTCTGTATAAAAATTTGTAATGTAAAGAAAAAATTCATCATCTAATTTGAATTCGTTAGATGTTATTTTCTCAATTGTATTGTATTAATTGTATTATTATTGTGTTAATATCATTTTAGAGGGGGAACACTGTAAAAATTGAACAATGAACAATTCCTATACCATCATTATATGGATTCATTGTCTTCATGCAGTACTTATGTTCGTATAGTTTTTATGTTTGAATGTTCATTTTTACATAAGAAACCAAAAATCGCCTAAGCGAGTTTTGGATAGAATTTCGATTTGTACTTCTTTATTCATTACTGTATTTCCCTAATTCATCTTTTCTAATAATGATTTATACACTATGACGTCATAAAATAACTTAATTCTCTCTACGTTTCCCATACCTTGTACACTGAATCATGTGCTTAGTATTTGGACATCTTCCGTATTCAATGTATGGTAAATTCTTTGGTAATAATGTTGTGGTGTTATGTAGTATAAATATTATTATACAACCATATTCATCCATACGTCACATTTTCCCGTCATTAATTTCCCTTGATCATTATCCTATATAAATTTTATTAAATATTCATTTTTAC
>JAJOZX010002847.1:0-280000 GCA_023014485.1 Bathynomus jamesi
AGCGCTACAATCAGGCCTTAACACTGCAGAAGACATATTGGCCGGGGCTAAACCTAAAGAGGCTCTAAAAAAACATTTAAAGCGTACACGGGAAGAAATCATCAAAGATGCAAAGAGAAAAATGCGTGGTGGCGGGAAGAAGAAGAGGGCTCCCCGGAAGAAGAAGGGGTCACTGTATTAACGTAAAAGGCTATCAAAAAGAAATGCTGTAAGCGAATGAAACCTATGGTTGACCACTTTTGACTGATATAAGCTAAGGACATTGATCTCATGAATCATAGTTTGTTTACCACTTGTCGAGAGAGGAGTCACTATTTCGCCATGGCACGCTTCATCCACCCATGTAGTTCACAATGCTGTAAATCGGAGCTGTCCCTTTTTGAGCTCCCGCCAACCCAAGTTTCTATTGAGCACAGTGACTTTATTACAATTAACCCTTTAAACACAATTAGTTTCCCGAGTGCACCTATAGAATTCGTGATACCCAGCTCAGGTCCTTACTTTTTTGATCCAAGCTGTGTGCACATGTACGCTAAGCTACGTATAGCCCATTCTGATGGAACGGTCTGCGATGACAAATATGCTGTATACCCTGAAACAAACTTTCTGCACTCATATTCAACCAGTGTGACGTATATTTAAATCAGACCAACATATCGGCAGGCACGGGGTACTATCATCTACGAGCCTATTTGGAAATGTCCTCAACTTTTCCAAAGAAGCGAAGGCTACCTTTTTAGTGCGGAGGGATATTATCAAACTAAAGATGAAAATAGTATAAAGGACAAATTTAAAAATTCTAAAAAGAAAATATACGAGTGTTTTGGACGGTTGCACACAGATTTCACTTTCCAGAGAAGTTGCTTGTGAACGGGTGGATATGAAAATAAAGCTCACCCGCACGAGTGCTGAGATCTGCTTAAATCTGGATGCGAATCAAGAAGAGGGTGCAAAGCCCGTTGTTGTTCACATTATGGACACATACCTCCGCGTACGGCGAGTGAAATTAAGTTCACCAAAACAACTAGAAATTGAGAAAATTACTAAACGCTACAGTGAATTATCCTATTAACAGAGTGCAGATCAAACTATATACGGTTCCTGCAGGGTTGGCATCGAAGCAGATAGAAAACATTGCCCTGGGAAATCTTCCTAAAAGGATATTAATCGGCATGCAAGACCACGCTTCGGTGAATGGAAAATATAAAAAGAGTGCCTTTAAATTCGAGAATTTCGGACTTAAAAATAACTCTATACGTTAATGGCACTGCTTTGGGTGGAACAATGGGTACGGACTATTCATCAGACGCTGTGTTACCGCTTTGTGCCAGAGCCTATAGTAATCTGACCCATATTGCAGGTGATTGTGATGAGCTTGGTAATGGGGTAACGCAGGAAGAATTCATTGATCAATTTAACCTTTATCCGTTTGACATTACACCTGACTTATCTGCTAGCGTAAATACCCATTTAACCCCACAGCAGAGCGGAAACATCTCAGTGCGGCTGGAATTCGCCAAGCCTATAGACGCTCCTATTAGTTGTATATATCTCGAATCGCAAGCCCTAATAGAAGTAGATAGATTTAGAAGCGTTATCACTGACTTTTAAAATGGATGCTAATACACTTCAGAAAGTAATGGAGCGAGTCACACGTTCCAAATTTATCGGCGTGTTTGCGAGAATGAAACATTGAGTTTGCCAAGTACGCGAGAATGCGGTAGTCTTATTGTGAACACAGACATCATCGGTAATGAAGGGATTCACTGGATCGCTGTCTATTTTAAAAATAGACAGCGCCTGTACTATTTTGATTCACTCGGTACTCAACCCTGGAGTGACCCTATTATTGTAAAATTTCTCGCTCAGTTACATATTCTCGAAGTTGTGTGGACCCCATTTCGCATGCAAGGATATTTTACTAATGTTTGCGGAATGTACTGCGTCTCATTTCTCATGCATATGTCAAATGATAAAGAATTTATAAATTTTTTAAATTTATTGACCCGTGTCACACTCGCCGAAACGATGAAATGGTGCGCAGACAGATAAAAAACCGTTTTCCAATTGTAGTACTCGTTGTATATTATAATGTTTTTGTTCGTATATTTGTAACGATATTTCTGTAGTTGTTTATTGTACTGATTTCTTTCATTTAATAAATTTATGAAATATATTGTCTTCTATCCCAAAAAGATCGAAAAACACTTACATTATTTCGGTGTGACATTGTTGACTGATCAGTATATCCTCCCTACTCCGAGATTCTTCAAAAGATTGTATACACGTGTCAAATCCTCATCGGACCTTAAAGGAATAATGTTTTTAAAACATATACAGAGTATACAGACAGATCCCCATTATGTGAAGATATCTTTGGTTCGAGGAATAACATTGAATGCCATAAAAAATTCGATTTTAGCATAATGGGGATAACCAAATAACATTGATTGACATTTTTGGCGAGTATCTATTTGACGAGATACTACAACTCTCCATATATATATAAAAATTCCAATTATAGACACTTACATTTCTATGGTAGTCCCTTGCGTCGGATTGTAAGGAGCGTCACTGCAAATATCTTCTACGGTTTGCGTTGAAAATAATTCGCCACGGTCATCGCATTGAAAAGACTAATTGCGGTTAATGCTGCAGTATCACGTTCTTCATACAATTCCGGGAGACGTACAGGTCCATGGTGGAGGATGTGTGACATTGTTGACTGTTCAGTATATCCCCGTATTCCGAGATTCTTCAAAAGATTGTATAACACGTGTCAAATCCTCATCGGACCTTAAAGGAATAATGCTTTTAAAACATATACAGAGTATACAGACAGATCCCCATTATGTGAAGCAGAGCTGGGCACTTGCGGCATATTTTGCGGTACTGCGGTACTGCGGTACTACCAAACTACCAAACCGGGACCGCATAACGCAGTACCGCAAAGGATCGCTGAAAGCACCGCAGTACCGCTACCGCATTCAAATTTCCGCGTACCGGTTTGGTACCGGTTTGGTAGTTGGTAGTACCGCAGTACCGCAGTACCGCAGAATATGCCGCAAGTGCCCAGCTCTGATGTGAAGATATCTTTGGTTCGAGGAATAACATTGAATGCCATAAAAATTTCGATTTTAGCATAATGGGGTAACAAAATAACATTGATTGACATTTTTGGCGAGTATCTATTTGATGAGATACTACACCCCATCCCTATATATTTGCGTTGTAAATAATTCATCACGGTCAACCGCATTAAAAAGGCTAATTGTCGTTAATGCTGCAGTATCACTCTCTTCATACAAGTCTGGGGAGACGTACAGGTCCATGGTGGAGGGAATGATTATTCACTGACGCGAAAATAGCTACTGTTACTCCAAACTGAAAAATATCCCCTTTTATATGCACAATCGCCAAGCTCCGCCCAAAAGACCAGATGTTCGTAGTGATTGGCTGCCGATGTAGCTGGGTGGAGCTATGACGTGTACCAATCCGCTATAACGGGACCGGACGAGTAACATATATATATTTTCACCAATAGATTTAATGCTCGTATTCTCCTTTGAAAATTACTTGATGATTCGTATAGAACTGTTGATACTGATTCCAAATATGGTTTCAGAATTTTTCTATCACCCATAGTTTTCGAGAAAATATTTACTCAGAGTTTCCCGCATCATTAGTCACTAATGTAATCGAGAGGATATAAAGAAATATATCCTAATTATATTTTTAAAAGAACATTCGGTTTCAACGTTAAACTGTGGGTCTAAGGTGGGGTGAAAGCCTTTCCAATTCAAATTGCGCTAGGGGACGACGAAAATTATTTGGTGTTTCTTATAAAACTTTTGGCACTGAGTCAGGTTTCAGAATTTTCTAATGTTAAATTGTGGGTCTAAGGTGGGGTGAAAACCTTTCCAATTCAAATTGCGCTAGGGGACAACGAAAATTATTTGGTGTTTCTTATAAAACTTTTGGCACTGAGTCAGGTTTCAGAATTTTCTAATGTTAAACTGTGGGTCTAAGGTGGGGTGAAAACCTTTCCAATTCAAATTGCGCTAGGGGACAACGAAAATTATTTGGTGTTTCTTATAAACTTTGGCACTGAGTCAGGTTTCAGAATTTTCTAATGTTAAACTGTGGGTCTAAGGTGGGGGAAAACCTTTCCAATTCAAATTGCGCTAGGGGCAACGAAAATTATTTGGTGTTTCTTAAAAACTTTTGGCACTGAGTCAGGTTTCAGAATTTTCTAATGTTAAACTGTGGGTCTAAGGTGGGGTGAAAACCTTTCCAATTCAAATTGCGCTAGGGGACAACGAAAATTATTTGGTGTTTCTTATAAAACTTTTGGCACTGAGTCAGGTTTCAGAATTTTCTAATGTTAAACTGTGGGTCTAAGGTGGGGTGAAAACCTTTCCAATTCATATAACGTCGAATAATTGCTGCTTCGAACAACTGTTTTTCGAACTATGGTTTCGAACAATTGTGTTCGAACACAATGGCAAAAGATACAAGCATATCCCGTTATTTGAACAAAACTCTCTCTCTCTCTCTCTCTCTCTCTCTCTCTCTCTATATATATATATATATATATATATATATATATATATAAAATTGTGGGCATATCTAAGAAATGGAGTCGAGAGAGGTTTTGTTCAAGCAGTCTAGGAGAAAGGTCATTATGGTCAATCGAGTTGGGCAGATTCTCAGAATTCCTTTCCTCTAGCGGATTGTGTTTTGGTTAATTTCAACTTTTAATTGAATTGTTTCGTAATTTTCATATTGTTTCAATTTTTTTCGCATGGAATGAGACTCGTGTGTTTCGTAAATTTTCATCTCGATACAACTTAGATATATATATATATATATATATACTGTATATTAGGGTGTTTCATACCTATAGGGTGAAATAAAAATGAGCTTGGAGGTTTAATCCACACGTTTCTCCGTATTCTAAAGAACAAGAAAACACGTTTGTGCAAGTTTGAACCAGATCGCGCTGCATTTAGAGGTCCCAACTTTGACGACTTTTGTCAGTTCATTTCTCGCCTGCCTGCAGTGAAGACGGTTTTCTCGTCACTTGAGCGGTTCGTGTTGTATAGCCTATTGGACATCTATGGAGGTAATTATATATGCTACTAATTATCTGATTTTACTGTGGTATTGAAATTTATTATTATTTAATTTCTGTCATTTTACTGTGGTAGTGATATTTATTATTAATATTCATGAAATTAATTAGTCTGTTGCATATTGGACAACTAAGGTGGTAATTATTTATGATACTAATTAATGTAATTTTACTGCGGTATTGAAATTTATTTAATTAATGAATTGGTCAAAGAGAACGTAGTGTACACGTATCAGTTTTATAAATAAAGAAAAGCAGTAACTGGGACTCGAACCAGTGTCATAGCCGTTTGGCGGCATCGCTCAAGTCGGCGTACACAGCACGCTATCCACTCCCTAGATGGTGTAGTGGATAGCGTGCTGTGTACGCCGACTTGAGCGATGCCGCCAAACGGCTATGACACTGGTTCGAGTCCCAGTTACTGCTTTTCTTTATTTAATTAATGAAATTAATTACGATGTGAAATTATTTCTGTGGAATTATTTAGTTTGTTTTCTTTTCCAGGTGTCTACCAGAGCGAAAACAGAAGTGTTTCTTATTGGCCAGACGGATGCGAACATCACATCAAGTGGCCTTCCAACTCAGTTGCAAGTACTCAAAAAGTACTTTTACCACCAAAAGGAGCAAAAATTTGGACGTACTAAATGCTGAACCTGTGCCTGGACCTGTCTCATATTTTGGGAGAGAGCGAGAATCCCCATGATGCGTCGAGATTCGGCCTTGAGGAAGATGGAATCCCTTCTCAAGGAATACGACCGGCTTGTGAAGCACAAGTCACATAAAGCAGAGTCCTTCCGAGTGAAGGAGGCGATGTTCAAGGAGGCAATAGCGAAGGAGATCATGGACATTGCTCATTCACAGGCTAAGGAAATGATGAAGAATCAGGAGGACATCCACTTTCTCGACATGCAGCGTGAAGATCCAAATTCCTGCAGCATGGGCCCTGTTGACATGAAGCTTCACTATAAGGAGATTAGGAAAAGGAAGAGGCTGGACAAGATTAAGGAACAACAGGAGAAGGCCAGGAAGGAACAAGGAGCTGCAGAAGATACGGGGGCTTTGGTGATTTCAACTTCGTCAGAGACTGACTCAGATGTCGTTGACCCAACCGTGGAAGTTTTTCCATCCTCCTCCAAGGGAAATACCAAGAAGCGACGCAGGAATCTTTGTGAAAATGTGTAGTGAAATGGTACTCGTTTGTTGAATAAAAATTCATTGACAGATTTTTGTTTAATTTTTACGTTTATGATCTGCCAGAGCATCAAACTGGGGACCCGTAAACTTTAAACTATTGAATTAATACTTCGGTTTCAGTCTCCTCAGCAAATGGAACAAGGGGATCCATGTGGATTAAATTTTTCCAAACTTTTAATTTATGAAACACCCTAAGATATATATATATATATATATATATATATTATATATATATATATATATATATAATATATATATATATATACGGGCTTGGGAATGACGATCGTCTGTTTTGAATTGTTTCATAAATTTTCATTTCCGTTCGTTTTTCCCCACTGATATTCGAATGTTATAATGAAAATTGAGTGTGTAAAATTATTTATTTGATAAACAGAATTTAATTGGATTCACCCCAACGTCAGACCATTACTTCGGTCTTAATAATTATTTTAGGAGAATTTAATAACATAATATTAAAGGTACATTTCTTTCTCATTAAAATGTTCAGGGTCACGCGGCCTGTTTTGCTTTTTTTTTTGTTTCACTACAGATTTGTTTGTGGGTACTTCTTTTATTTATTTCTTGTAGTACTTGTGTTACCTATTTCTATACAATAATGTCTTGAAGTGCTATTTTTGTACGGATATGGGGAAGGAAATTAAAGGTACATTTCTTTCATTAAAATGTTCAGGGTCACGCGGCCTGTTTTGCTTTTTTTTTGTTTCACTACAGATTTGTTTGTGGGTACTTCTTTTATTTATTTCTTGTATACTTGTGTTACCTTATTTCTATACAATAATGTCTTGAAGTGCTATTTTGTACGGATATGGGGAAGGAAATTATAAGCCGTGCTTTTCAGAACATTCGAAAAGTTTAACCTAAGTTTAATGAAGTTCAAGTTAATGTTATATTTGATTCTAATCGTTAAACACTATATACATCTATTGTAAAACCCTATATACATCTATACATCTATAGTGAAACACTATATATATATATATAGCTATTTTTGTACGGATATGGGGAAGGAATTTATACGCCGTGCTTTTCAGAACATGTTTGAAAGAGCTTAATATCAGCTATTACACATACATAAGGCTTCTTTAGCTGAAAGAGTTCAGATATATATATATATATATATATATATATATATATATATATATCATAAGCTGTTTAAAAGACTGTATATATATAATTATAGTAAACGAAATAAACTAGTTAACCATAAAATTAATTATTTTCTATTATGAAGTTTTCGAATTATGTGTGGTAAACTATGTTATTTGTTTCGAAAAGTTTAACTTCAAGTTCAATGAAGTTCAAGTTAATGTTAAATTTGCTTCTAAACGTTAAACTAAAATTAAATGTTATAATATGAAAAATAAATTATATATATATATATATATATATATATATATATATATATATATTTACCTAACATAAGATGTTTAAAAGAATGTGTATATATATATATATATATATATATAGCATAATAATATATATCTAGCAAGAGCAATCCGATCATTGCAAAAAACTGGAAAGGTATGCAATTAATAAAGATTGAGTGTGTATTGTATTTATTTAATAAACAGAATTTAATTGGAATAACTACCGTCATATTGTGTTACACAATGGATGATTAATATTTCTGGGACACATGGCGCTATCTGGAATACATTGCGCTATCTGGCAACTCAGCCAGAATATAGGCTTATAAAAGACCGAGAAGTTGATGAAAGACTCATTCAAGCTCGGCTCCCAGCCGAGCAAGGACCTCTGGTCCTTCTCTTTCAGGCCCTTTGGTAAAACCCCTTAGTGGCCTCTTAGGTTAGGAAAACGAAAATAACTTGGGGGAGAACTCCTCTCTCTCCTACAGGTGTCTCTCTCTCTCTCTCTCCTTCAGGCGTCTCTCTCTTCTTCAGGTGTCTCTCTCTCCTTCAGGTGTACCCCTCCCCCCTTGGCTCAGTCAACTGGCTGATTCAGCCAACTGGCTGATTCTGGCTGATTAGGAGCCTATAAAACAACGCCTACTCGGCTGAAGTCTTAATATGCACTTGGCTCCTGCCAGGTGAACACCTCTCCTCCTTTCTCTCCTCCTTTCTCTCTGGCCCTTTGGGGGGAATAGCTTGGGGAGGCCCCCAAGTTGCATGCCCCTTGCAACCTAGGTTGGCAACAAAGGCCAGTACTCTTTTTTTCTTTCTTTTTTTCTTTTTTTGCAACCCCCACCCCCTTTGCAACAACAACCCCCACCCCCTTTGCAACAACCCCACCCCTTTGCAACAACCCCACCCTTTGCAACAACCCCCACTCCCTTTGCAACGACCCACCCCCCTTTGCAACATTACATAATAACTTTGCAACATTCTTGCACTCTCCCCTTTTTCGGCTATACTACTAAGGCCAAATGTGGAGAACACTCTTTCAATCGAGGCTGAACTTGGTGGGCAGCTTAGTAATTTGTGGATAAATCTACTTCTCATGGATTGTATTTAAAAGTGGACCAGACAAATTTCGACGGGACGGAAGGTGGAGTGTAGCCTGGTCTTAGAGTCTCTATCATTTCAATAAAATACTTAGACTCTGCACATAGAAATGGAATATTATTTGCATAAAAGAATTGGCTATTTTGTTATCAATGACATTTTTCTGCAAGTTGTTGTTGTCATGCCAAAATCGCTTACTTTCTTTTGAATTTTTCTTTTTTCATCTGTAATTGTGTCAGTGGTGGTGAGGATGAGTCTGGATCATCTGAGAGGTCTATGTCATGGCAATATGAAGATGATGTACTGGCAGTATTGTCAGTCTTGTTTCTTGATTCCATGTGTTTCAAACATTTCATTAAATGCATTTTTATTCGCTCTATTTTATTACTTATTTCATTATTGCAATGTTTGCATCTAACTTTACTAGTCCCATCAAATATTGACTTCACTCCATTCATGCCCTGATTTTTCTTCCTGATCCAAAGGTCTTTGGCATTATTTAATACAGTATAACTTCAAACAGACTAATTCTGTAGGCTAGCAATAAAGATAAATATGCTGTTGCCAGTTTGTTTTATTTAACTGTGAAATAAAAGAAAAAATATTCAGTAATATGAATTAAATAGATATAACTAGCTGAATTAAGTTCCCTTTGGGAGCTGTAATTCATCTAAGGGTGTCAGGAAATGATTGCCCCCCCCTGTACAGAAGAAAATGAAAGGAATAGAAAAAACAGACAAAACCACGCGAAAGAGCGTTTAATTTTGAATAAAAAACACTTGTTTTAATATCGGGTGTTGCCCCCATTTGCAGCTCTGACGGCCATTAATCGACGGGGGTATGATCCCAGAAGTGTCTCAAAGAGATCGGTATCATGACTCATTTCTTCAAGGACTTCGTTGATCTTTGCAGTCATAATTTCTGTTGAATACCGATTCTGAATGGGTTGTTCCAGCATTAAGGACTCCACCCGATCCTTCATGATGGATCCGACATGTTCACAGACATTAAGATCGGGAGAATTGCCAGGCCATTCATTATTTCCGAAAAAACCAGTTATTGTCCTTAAGCAGTTGTTGAGTCGCAAGTGCTTTCATGGCTTTGTCGTGAAGAAAGGTTGCCTGTTCAACATCCAAAACACACTCGGGGTCTTTCAAAAACGGAATTACATGTTGGGCTAAAATTACATTTCGAAAATAAGGCCCATCCCAACTGGTTCCTCTTGGTTTGATAGCCCAGATGAGCTTCCGAATAGAGAACATAATGAAAACACCCACACATGCTGGATTTTTTACTATTTCTCGATACTTCTGGTCGTCAGGGACTTCATCAGGAGTTGTTGCCCAAACCCGATCATTCTGAAAATTTGGTTTTCTGGAGACATAAACGAAGAATTCATCGCTGACAACCAAGTGAAGGAAATCGTCTTCCGTCCATTCCTCAAGATAATCACAAAACCATAGCCGATCTTCAATATTAAGATCACTCTTCGTGGCTTAGCTATTTCATGCCAAGCACTCAAGGCTTGGCGAACTCGAAATTGATGCACAAGTTGCCGATTGACTATCTTACCACGACGGATAAGTATCTCTTTCGCTACCTCAGAGCAGCTCTTCTTTCGGCGCCGTGATGCAGCAAGCACATGTCTTTCGATTCTTGAGATAATTTCTCCGGTCTTCCTCCTCGAAATTCTGTTTCACAATCTTCAGGATTCTTATTCCAATTCCTTTTGACAAAGTCTTCTGATCTTTTTAATCTCTCAGCAACCCAGTGTCGAGTATGAAAGTTGCACCAGCTTCCTTTGCTTCACGAAATGTGACAGCTCGAATGCGGTCAAGAACTCGCTTTTTCTCTGAATCGTTCAAAATAGATGATGCCATGGTTTCTGTGGGGAAAAAATGGTAAGAATTAAAATCACAGGAATAGAATATAATGGTTTTTATTCAGATTTTAACGCTCTTTCAAGTGGTCTCGCCGGTTTTTATCTATCTCTTCTAGTTTTTGCTCTACAGGGGGGGGCAATCATTTCCTGACACCCCAACCTTTTTGCTAAAAACAAGACAAATGTTATATTAATAGTGTACGGTACAGTACAGTATTATTATAAAAATAAGAATAGGTAGGTCTAATATGAACTACCATATATGATATTAAAGCCAGCAGATGACAAAAAAATGGACATATGAAAAAACCCAATTTTACCCGGGGGTTTTCGGGTTTTAGGTAAAAAAAACGAAAAACCCACCCGGGGTGGGCTCTTTCAAAAAAGTGGGTTTTTTGCCAACCCTGATTTTGTAATTGAAAACCAGTTAGCCCGTACTTTAAATTTCATCAGAATTATTTACCACTTTGCTAGAGAGAAGACAAAGAAAGTACGCTTCTAATTATAAAAATCTTGCAGTAAACAATTGTCTTGCCTGCATGAACTGGTACTGCATTTGTAAATTGTATGGTGATAGAATTAATATAATTGATTCGAAAATAAAATGGTCATTTTCTTGTGAGTTGTTTATTCATACTGTATGTTTTGAATAGTGACTTGGATATTTGCTTGTTATGTACACAAAAAACATTCATAATAAAATACTAAGTAAACAGGGGGGGGGGCCATATGCCAATCCTTCCCCGAGATCCGGGGCAGCTCTTGGCGGCCCTGTGCAAATCCACAAGGAAAAACTAAAATGATTCCAAGGGCTTTCGTGTATTCAGAAGTACACCTCGTCAGGGAATGAAGGGAGAAGGCGAGATGACGAAAATATATACATATATACAACGGACAGAAAAATAAAAAGATTAGTCCATGATTAACAAGAGTTACTTAAAGGCGAAAGTATTTTAACAGGATATTGTCAATTTTATACATTCCGGCACTGTTATTGAAATATTTTTAAAATGGATAAATGCACATTCTAGAATATTTATTTCAGTTATATCTCTGTTTTTAACGAGCGCTTTATTTTTTAGCGCATCATTCATTCATTCATTTCACCTGTTTAATTGTGAAATTCATCTCATATATATATATATATATATATATATATATATATATATATATATATATAACGTAAAGAACGACGCTTGTATAGAAGACATTCACGCAAGATGAGGAGGAGAACGAACAAATGAAAAATGAGGTAACCACCCGGGAAACGAACCCGGGATCTTCCGATTGTGCGGTCAGATATGATAACCATTACACCATGGCCTCACTCGATCAGAAGTCGTAATTCTCCTACATACGCACAGAAACCAATGCCCCGAGGGGGGCACCTCCCGCATGCCGCACATATATACATTTTCAACTGCAAAGAACACGCAGTATAATTAACGTAAAGAACGACGCTTGTATAGAAGACATTCCGCGCAAGATGAGGAGGGAGAACGAACAAACGAAAAAATTAGGTAACCACCCGGGTATAAAGGTGGTTACCTCATTTTTTCATTTGTTCGTTCTCCCTTCTCATCTTGCGTGGAATGTCTTCTATACAAGCGTCGTTCTTTACGTTAATTATACTGCGTGTTCTTTGCAGTTGAAAAAATATATATTATATATATGCGTTCATGTTCCGCCAAATTTGGATCAACAGTATATATCTGATATTCCATTCGTGTCCCGTTCAATGATGATGATAGCTGTATGTGTATATTTATGTTGATGGATTCTCCCTTCTCCTTATCTTGTGACTCTCACCAATATGCGTTCTGTCACACTCTCAACATAGATGATGTTTACATTCGAGCGAACAATGAAAGGTTTTTTCACTACTGTTTTTCCTTATTTTTTCCTTTGCTTTTCTTTTGATATATGGACAATTTATGTCATCGGGTAGGAGAGAGCCTGTCCTTTTATTTATCTCTCATCTATACTGAAATAAATGTAACGATAAGGAATGTCAACACACCACACACACTATATTATATATATATATATATATAGATAGAGAGAGAGAGAGAGAGAGAGAGAGAGAGAGGAGAGAGCGAGGAATAGGAGGACGAAAAGATGGTACATGTTTATTAACAGACGTTTCGGAAAAATTCAATTTCCATCATCAGTGCTAAAAAGTTTAAAAACAAATAGAAATAAATAAGTATAATAAATAAAAACGAACAATAAATTAAAATGGCGCAACAATTAGCGAGAATTAATAGTAAGTTAAAATATATATTAAATTAGAAGATTAAAAATTAAATGATATAAAGTATAAAAGTATGGACAATAAGTAAAATATAAAACGGTTAAGGTGAAACAGAATTGAAGGGGTTCTTACCAAATTGTTAACGTAATGGGAGACTAATTGTACAGAACATTGGGAATGGTTGCCTGTTGAAAGAATTCCATATTAGAAAGATGGAGCCGGGCGGAGTGATGGTGGATTTCTTTTGAGTTTGGGAGTTTATTTGGCAATGTTTAAATTGAAAGCGGAACTGTAATCGTTGAGGGTTGGCTGGATACTGAGGATATAAAGGGACTCAAGTATGCGGAGGTCGATTAGTTGGTTGGCTGAATTAATGATTTTGAAATTGGAGGAAAGTAACGGGTGGTTGTGAAGGTGGCAGTGATCCCTTATTGCTGATTTGGAGGGTTTGTTCAAGGGCTGTGAAGTTCTTGTAGAAATCCCACGATGCTCGTCCACTCTTGTTTGATATTGGCGGATGGTACTGCCAATATAGTTCGCTTTGCAGCGAACACAATTAAAAGCGTAGATAGTGGACGAAGCAAGTGGCTGGGGTGTTGTTTCTTTATGGTTGAGGTAAGATTTGATACTATTGTTGTTGGTGAAAGCGAAATGAAATTTAATTTGGGGGTAAAGCGGGGTGAGTAAGAGACGGAGTTCTGAAAGTATTTTGTGGCTAATGTGGTCGTAATAGGGGAATGAAAAATATTGTACGTCTTTTTTAACAGTGGCAACTTTAAGGGGGGGTTGATAAATATTATTAAGAAAGTTTCTGGTTAAAGATTGTAACAGATGTTTTGGGAAAGAGTTATAACTGGCTACTTCATTGCCCCACTCATTATAAACCACACCTATATAAAAGATACGTTGATGACACCTTTCTCCTTTTTCACAATGCCAACCACGCCCCCCCCTTTTTCTTAACTACCTTAATTCCCAACATAAAAACATTAAGTTCACCAAAGACGACGAATCCAATAACACCCTTCCCTTTCTAGATATTACAATAACTAAACAAAACAACAAATTTAGCACTTCCATATATCGAAAACCCACGTACACAGGCCTGGGTACTAATTTCCTAAGCCACATCCCTTCGCTATATAAAATAAACAGTATTAAAATTTTAATCCACCGTGCCTACCATCTTTGCTCCTCGTATTTATCCTTCCACCATGAAATAGAGTTAATTCTTAACTTCAGCATTAATAACTCTTTCCCAAAACATCTGTTACAATCTTTAACCAGAAACTTTCTTAATAATATTTATCAACCCCCCCTTAAAGTTGCCACTGTTAAAAAAGACGTACAATATTTTTCATTCCCCTTACGACCACATTAGCCACAAAATACTTTCAGAACTCCGTCTCTTACTCACCCCGCTTTACCCCCAAATTAAATTTCATTTCGCTTTCACCAACAACAATAGTATCAAATCTTACCTCAACCATAAAGAAACAACACCCCAGCCACTTGCTTCGTCCACTATCTACGCTTTTAATTGTGTTCGCTGCAAAGCGAACTATATTGGCAGGACCATCGTGGGATTTCTACAAGAACTTCACAGCCCTTGAACAAACCCTCCAAATCAGCAATAAGGGATCACTGCCACCTTCACAACAACCTGTTACCTTACCTCCAATTTCAAAATCATTAATTCAGCCAACCAACTAATCGACCTCCGCATACTTGAGTCCCTTTATATCTTCAGTATCCAGCCAACCCTCAACGATTACAGTTCCGCTTTCAATTTAAACATTGCCAAATAAACTCCCAAACTCAAAAGAAATCCACCATCACTCCGCCCGGCTCCATCTTTCTAATATGGAATTCTTTCAACAGGCAACCATTCCCAATGTTCTGTACAATTAGTCTCCCATTACGTTAACAATTTGGTAAGAACCCCTTCAATTCTGTTTCACCTTAACCGTTTTATATTTTACTTATTGTCCATACTTTTATACTTTATATCATTTAATTTTTAATCTTCTAATTTAATATATATTTTAACTTACTATTAATTCTCGCTAATTGTTGCGCCATTTTTATTTATTGTTCGTTTTTATTTATTATACTTATTTATTTCTGTTTGTTTTTAAACTTTTTAGCACTGATGATGGAAATTGAATTTTTCTGAAACGTCTGTTAATAAACATGTACCATCTTTTCGTCCTCCTATTCCTCGCTAAGCTACGCTTCCCTAAGAACAAACCATTCAACCAAGTTTTATATATATATATATATATATATATATAACCTTGGTTTTACTTCCGCCGGAATTGTTCATTCTGACGAAGGTCAATCTTGTCACTCCATCTTAGACCTACAGTTTAACGTGGAATCCGAACACGCCCCAACGTCTTAACCACTAGGCTACCCAGGGTACCCATTTATCTACCAACGAATTTCTTTATTGTGTGGAAGGATGAACAACTGGGTTTTCCTGCGCGCTGCTTGCCGTCACCGGGTCTCTATCCCAGGGCCGATGGATTTGTAGTTAGCGACGCTAACCACTACACCACCGAACCAAATATAATATATATATATATATATATATATATATATATATGGTGCATTTTTTCCAGATGGGACTTACCTAGCTCTAATTCCTAACGCTAAGGTGAAGGTAGTTTACATGTTATTTGACTTATTAAAATTATTAATTTGATCATTAAGGTAATTGTTATATTTTTAATTATAATCTTTCCCATTACTATACTAAATAATAATTTAACTGCTGAAACCAATTTCAACTTAATGAAGATATGTATAGTTTTTTAAATTTCTACTTATATTTATATTTTACATCTTGGAATGCGTATCAAATATGTATATATTATAAACAACAGACGAAAATCTACGGCGAAGCAAATTTTCCCACTAAAATTTGTGTTAAAAGATAATTAAATATATTATCAAATTAACATTAAGAAATTTTGGAAATATTTTATAAAATAATTAATATGGATTAAAAGCTTTTAGTGTAACGGTCATTTATTAATCTTTTCCTATTAAATAGTTTTCAAAATTTGATTGACTAATTCATTAATTAAAGTATGAAGGAAAATTAAAAGGGATTTTTAAAAACTTTCCCATTTTGAGATTATTTCGATGAAAGAAGAAATTAAACAACCACTTTTGATTTGACTCTTCCATGGTGTATAATAATGATAATTATAGCGAGGTATATTTGAAGAAATTTTGTTGGTATGGTAAGGAACAGTTAACGGATACTTGTCCCAGTATTTTTTTTACAACTATAAAACTTTTTTTTTCGTATTTGGAAAATAACCTTCGATAATTGTATGGTTGGTGTCTGATTTATTTAGTTATTAATATTTATTATTGTTGCTATCAGTGATATTGTTCTTTCGGGCGCGATATTATTTTTAATTTATTTGAATTTCTGGTATTTTTTTGATATCATCAATGATATTAATACAATTATTGAATACTACAAAAAGTTCGTACAAATATGGCCTCAGATGCGTGTAGGACCATCCCAAGACTCAACATGAGGAATGGAACATGCTGATGTAGGTGAAACTTCTACTATCATAGTTTCACTTTTCAATATGCAGTCTTTATTTTCACATCAAGGACAAGCAAAGAAAAGGAAATCATACCTGAAATCGTAAGTAAAAGAAGTGCTAACATTATATCAGTAAAAGGCATTTGATTTCGTGGAAGAAATGAAAACTTCAAAAGAATAATTATCGTTCATCATGAGAAAAAACCGGGGCCCGCAGACGTACTGTATATACCCGAGCAATACATACACCATCCACCTAATCCAACACCAGCCAGTCAATTCTACTCCCACAATGGTAGAAACAAGCAAAACAAGCAAAACTGACCCAAAAGCAACCAATAACCAGCAAAACCGAGCACAAAGCCTATTAAACCTTTAAATTTAATACAGTACATGCGTGGAAAATCACTAAGTATAAATGGTTTATAAAGTTTCGGAAATAGACAATAACGGTTAAAATCAAACTTAAGTAAGAATAACAAAGGCAGTCCGTCTAGAATTAATAATATAAAGAATAAAAACTATTAATAATAAGTGTGAGGATAAGGTGATAAGGATAATAATAATGTTTGTGATGGTAATAGTAATAACACGAATAGTGGTGGGGAAAAAAATCAATGATACCAGCAGGAATAAAGATGGTAAAACTAAATTGAGTTACGAAGAAGTATACTGGAGAAATATTGAAATCGTAACTACAAAACAAGGAAAACGTAAGGTATTAAAAGTTTTCTGAATTTTATTTTGGATTTGGTTTCATGAGAGGTTATTCTACCTTACGACGTAGTCTTTAAATTCTGTTCTGTTTGAGTTTAAAAATAGTGTTTTTCCGTGTTGAGTATATATATATATATATATATATATATATATATATATATATATAGTGGTTAGCGTCGCAGACTACGAATCCATCGGCCCCGGGTTCGAGACCCGACGGCAGCCGGCGCGCAGCAAAACCCAGTTGTTCATCCTTCCACGCAATAAAGAAAGTGGTTGGTAGATAAATGGGTACCCTAGGTGGCCTAGTGGTTAAGACGCTGGGCTGCTAATGGGGCGTGGTTCGGATTCCACGTTAAACTGTAGGTCTAAGGTGGAGTGAAAAGCTTGACCTTCGTCAGAATGAACAATTCGGGCGGAAGCTAACCAAAGGTTACCAAAGGTATATATACTAAAAAAGTATTCTAAACTAAATACAGGCCTGTATACGGAGTGCCCCAGCCTTCCGAGATTCAGATTCAGATCCAGATAACACTCCAACGATCCTTCAAGCCTAAATTCCATCTTCAAATTTCCCTTCATTCGGCCTCAGCGCTTTTGCCACCTTACCCCTTAGTTTGTCAGTACATACATACGTATTTGTTTATTATTAATGTATGATATTATGCATTAATTATTGTTCTCTTTCAGGTTTATAATTAATTTATATTGTCGTTATGTTATTTGACTGCATAAAGAGTTGATAGGATAGGTTTATCTACTGATTTTATAGCTTTATTATAGTTTGAAAATTTTTTGTGGAACGTAATCCCCTCCCTAATTAACAGTGTGTCTATAGGAAAATATACCTCACTATAGGCGAATTTACTATACGCCGTAGTAGTTTCCAGGAACACAACTATCGTGTATAGCGGAGTATACCTGTATTTAAAATGTTAATTTCATTAAACCGCTTTAATTTCGGAATCTATCCTTTTTCTATATTTTTTATTAGGCAGCATTTATTTTCTAGTAAATATATAATAAATCATTTAATTTAAAATTACGTAACATTCTGTAAACTTTGTAAACTTTAAGTAAAGTAAATAGTCCAGTTTCACAATTATCGGTCATTGTAAATTGTAAAATTATATACTGTATTTATTTTATCAATAAAAGTTATCCAGTATTTATTGTTATTATTGCCGTTATTACACTATTGCTATTACTTGCCACTTTCACTAATTTATGTAATATTTTCTACTAAATATATAGTAAATCGTTCAATTTAAGATCATACTTTGTGAACTTTATATTGTATTTATTATTATCTTTGCTATTATTATTATTTTTAGTTGTCTCTGATACTATTACTTGCTACTTTCATTATTTTTATGTAATAAATATGTTAAATGCCATTAATTTTGCCTCAAAAAGCCTCCATGCTTGCAAAGGCATATGCAGAAGAGAAACTATAAATACGAGGGCCACTCAATATATTTTGCCCCACCATTTTTTTTTTCTTTCCAAGTTTCCTTGTAAGTTCCAGAAATTTTTACACAAGTAGTTATATACCTTTTTTGCAAATTTTTATTTTTCCACATAGTCTCCATCCTTTTCCACGGCTTTCCTCCACCTCGAAACAAGGGCCCTTTATTCCTTGCTGGTAAAAGTCTGCTGGGTTCCGCTCGAGCCACCTCTTAACCTCCTCAACAACCTCATCGTCACTCTGAAACTTTCTTCCACGAATAGCATCCTCCATTGGCCCAAAAAAATGAAAGTCTGAAGGTGCCAGATCCGGGCTGTATGGAGGGTGGGGTAACACAGTCAGCGCATTTTTGCGATGGCTTCTCGTGTTTGCAAACTGTTGTGTGGTCTTGCGTTATCGTGCAAAAGAAGGATGTGTTCCAGTTTTCTCTCCGGTCGAACTCGCTTTATACATCTCTGGGTCTCTGTAGGATAGCAATATATGCCTCGGAGTTGATTGTTTGTTCTTTCCTCATAATGTCCACCAGAATCACCCCTTTCATGTCCCAGAGGATGGTGGCCATAACCTTTCGTGCAGAGGGAGCCATTTTGAACTTTTTCTTGCGTGGGGAGTGTGCGTGATGCCACTCCATGGATTGGCGTTTTGTTTCAGGTTCAAAGTGGTGTACCCAAGTCTCATCCCCAGTCACAATTCATGAAAGGAAGTCATCCCCTTCTGTCTCGTATTGAACCAACGACTCGGAAGCAATTTCATTTCTTTGGGCTTTGTGATCTTCAGTCAGTTGGCGAGGAACAAACCGTGAACACACTTTTGAGTATCCCAGTTGCTGAATTACCGTATTCACACTTCCTTCACTAATTCCTAGCTCCAGTGATAGCTCCTTGTATGTGACGCGCCGATTTGATCGACTGATGCTGTTAGCACGTTGCACAGTGTGAGATGTCACAGTCGATGCCGGGCGACCGCTGCGTGGCTCATCATTGAGGCTGGCTCCCTCTCTCCGATGATTTCACACGTTTAGACCAGCGTCCAACTGTGTTTCGATCAACCACATCATCTCCGTAAACGTTTTGTAGACGTTTGTGAATATTTCCAACTGTTTCCTTCTCTGTGGTTAAGAACTCGATAAGAGCTTTCTGTTTACGACGCACATCAATGTCAGACGCCATTTTCGAAACTGCGTTAACCATCGGTTTTATAGAAGGGCGTTTAAAAGCGGTTTTATACAAGGAGAGGATGTTCAAAGTGGAAAAATGCGGTTATGTGAAGCGCAGAAAGTTCAAACTTACTGCCCAAAAGACATTTCAGCTAAGAAAAAAGGGTGAGGAAAAATATATTGAATGCCCCTAGTACATTAGTCACAACAATTATCTAAAAATTGTAAAGCTCTGTCAGTTTATTCTTTTCTGAATAAAGTTTGAAATAAATTAGTTAAATAATATAAACAATTAGAACTGGAATTCCTCAAATAGGATGTATTCTAAACTTCTTTTCAGTCACAGGTTCATGAAAAAAATAGCTGAAAAAGGACCTCGTTGGCGAAACCATAACAGAACACGATCCGAAATAAACCAGAGCGTCTAGCGAAGGGAGTTGAGAACAGGCCACGAGAAAGAACTGTGACCATCCGTCCGTGAGAATGTGAAAGGCCTTTGTCAGAGGACGAAAAGTAGAGCGTATTAATCATACCTAATTTTAGTGTGCAGTGATAACCAATTTGTTCAGTAATAATTTCAATTTGTGCAGTGATAAATTGAAAAGCTATGCAGTGATAAATTAGGTTCTATATCCGATATAGAACCTAATGTATCACTGCACAAATTGAAATTATTACTGCGCAAAGTTAATAAGAAAGTTCAATATAAGCAAAATAAGATCGTTTGTATAACATTTTTCTTTTTTACCATTTAATATCTGTGACTTAAATATGAAATAATAATATTTTCCTTCAACGACTAACCAAAGAATTAATAAAAGTGGAGCAGTGATAGTTAACCTACAAAGTGTAAGGGGACAAGTGAACAATCAATGAAGAGTGGAGTTTATGGTAAAAGAAATGTGTTGTTCTGGTGAATTTCCTTCTTCTTATGATCACAATTTAAAATTGGTGCGAAAATAATAAAAGTTAGGCCCGAAGCTGAACCAAGGCCGTGATTGACATCAGCTGAATTCCAGGCCTACTCTCGTATGAGAGAGGCTTAAATCAACATCCCCACGTATGCTGATAGGCCTGATCCAACTAGACTTAAAGTTAAGCTGGCTTTCGCTACTAAATTCATAATCATATAATTCGAGTAAAGTCCTCATATTATTTTCCAGATTTACGGGTGTAACAACGACAAAGTAAATGGGGGGACAACCCTTCATTAGTGGACAGCAACGAGATTCATGTTATTTCCACGAGTTCTCCGTAGGTTTAACTGCTTGAAGGGGCATTGCTACCACTAGGCAACTACGTAGAGTCCTAAGGTAAGCTCTTGTAGTTTTCAAGGAAATAAGAGAAACTAGTTTGTAAGTAATATAGGCATACAGGGTGTCCCGTAAGTCTGGACCCATAGGGAAAAATAATAAAATTACAAAATAGTCCAAAAATTTATTTATAATATATATTTTATTATTATTTTTATTATTATTTTTATTATTTTTTTATTATGATCTTACTCCGCTGGAGTTTTGTTTGTGGGGCCACTTGAAAGCCAAAGTGTACGAGGTCAAACTTCAGAACATTTTCCACCTTAAAGCACGCATTGTGGAGGCGTGTCAAGAAATTTCTGCGACTGTGATTCAGAAAGTGCTGTCGCAATGGAGATTGCGTCTTCAACTATGTGTGCGACACAACGGCGGACACTTTGAACAGATTATGTAATAAATTTTTGGACTATTTTGTAATTTTATTATTTTTCCCTATGGGTCCAGACTTACGGGACACCCTGTACATTGTTCAGTTAATAAGCGATTTCGAAAAAATAACAGGCCTAAATGATTGAAGCTAATAATTTTATTATAAAAAATCTAGAAAATCAATCGTCGAAACTGATGAATAATGAGACCTTAGATATTAAAACGAAAAATTTTAAAAACTAAATTTTGGGAGGTGGTGCTGAGACGTTTTGCAATATCACTGTCAACATTCTAAAATATTTCTCGCAGGTATATTAATATGTCGGTGAAACTTTAGCATCTCTATAATGAGTGCCATGTTTCTTCAATAATACACAAATCTCGTAAAACAAATGATATTCAGTAATTCAGTTAATTATAAAGAAGATAAATTTCCTTTATAAACCTTAAATTTCCTTTGTAAACGATCTTTTAGAATGCTGTATAAGTTACTTCCAAGATGCTCAGGTTTCCAAATGTTTGCTAAACCGCGATATTTGAAGTCTCCTGGAGGTAACTAGACCTCCTCAGTACAGTCTAATGTAAAGTGCTCTATAGTCACACTTGTGCGACTATAATAATTTTATCGTATGTTATGTCCTTTAAAGTATTTTATTGTACTAGCTTGCATTGTTCACCAAGGAAACGGAAAAATAGGCATAACTAAATTTTTTTTACAGAATGCAAAAACCAGTCAAATATTTATAAAGAAAATATCAATTCATTGCACTATTCTACACTTCATAAATGTTACAAATAAAAAAAAAATTGTACTTCTCACTCAGGAAATTTTATCTAATTTTTTTGATCGAATAAGAATGGAACAAGACATTACTTATGAAAACTGCAGTCTCCATTAAAGAGACACGGACACAGGGACAACATTATGATGAAGCCTGTTTAAATCAGGGGTTTCCAAACTGTAGTACCAGCGCTACTGCTTAGTGGTACGTTTAAATATTAAAAATCAAATTTCATTGAACCATAAAATGAAAACTAAAGAAAATTTAGAGTTTGTAGTTTGGAGGAATGTGCGAAGGACAAATTGTTTGTTTTTTTCCCGATAATATTAAACTTAAACCTGGTTTTCCCTATGTACACGCACATCCAAAAACGGGGTTGAGTTGTTCCACTTCTAAAGTAAAGTTAATGGAGGGACTTGATTATTTAGCTGAAGGATGAAGTCATCCAGTCACGCTTCATGGACCAGATACACAAAATATCGTTGACGTACCGCAACCATGGGATGCCACCCCCCAGGATTCTCGGAATGCAAGTAATTTCGATAAACTCCATATAAATATTGGAGAGGAAGGGCGACAAGGGATTACCCATGGCCATCCCAAAAACCTGTTGATAATACTCGCTATTGAAAGTGAATTTACATTCTTTGATGCAAAGTTTAATGAGTTCCAAAACGATGTGTGAAGGTAGTGGCAGGTCATACTTATGTAATTCTCGAGAGAGAAAGTCAAGCATATCGTCAATCGGCACTTTTGAAAACAATGAACAAACGTCAAAACTGATCAATCTATCGTTGGTTTCAATGCGTATATTATTCAGTTTCTCAGTAAGATCCATGGAATTTTTTACATGTGAATCAGAGATAGTTCCGAGAATGGGGGACAAGACTTTGACAAGCCATTTGGAGAGTTTATAGGTAGTAGAACCCACATAGCTAATAATAGGGCGCATAGGGTTGCCAGGTTTGTGGGTTTTAATAAGACCGTAAAAGTAGGAACGAGAAGGCGAAGTGGACGTGAAAAGTGGAATTAAGTCCTTATGATTTTTGAGAATGCGTTTCAAGCCACTATTGAATGATTTGATGACGCCATGTTGCCGGTTGTTCCTAAGCTTTCTGTATGTGGCGGGGTCCTGCAAAAGCTCGTTCATCTTTCTAATGTATTCCCTTTGTCCATAAAACTATGGTGTTAGCCTTGTCTGCTTTATTAATATGGAGCTCACCATCCTTTTTTAATTGTAAGAGGCTATTGCGAAAACGTTTAGGAAATTTTTCTTCGTAAGTACTATTGGCATCACTATAGACAAGGCCTTTAACTATTTTAACCAAAGACAGGACGATTACACTGTTTTTCAAAACACGTAAGACTATAACAAATTTGTAAAGCAAAAGGTTTTTTAACAATAAAAAAGGACATACCAAACCCAAGGGCGTCTTTTGCATCGTCGCTAATGTTTGTTCTATGTACATTTTTACTCCGGACACGACACTCCCATCAAGAAAGCAATATTTTCTTCAGTGTAATAGCATGGGCGCAAAATGGACGAGTGCAAGAATGCTGCAATGCAATTGCAAATGTTGATCAACATTGCAAGGTGTTGCAAGGGGGTATGCATGAAGGGGGAGGGG
Organism: Bathynomus jamesi; assembly: GCA_023014485.1. Lineage (NCBI taxonomy): Eukaryota > Metazoa > Arthropoda > Malacostraca > Isopoda > Cirolanidae > Bathynomus > Bathynomus jamesi. The sequence goes on from JAJOZX010002847.1 coordinate 23,955, forward strand.
ATTTATGCAAAGTGGGAGGGGGAAATGTTGCAAGAGCAACAAGGGGTTATGAAACTTGGAGGCGGAGTTATCCCCCAAGAGAAAGAGAGGAGAAGAAGAGAAAGGAAGAGAGGGGTTCACCTGGCTGGAGCCAAGTGATATTAAGACTTCAGCCGAGGGCCCGCTGTCTTATAAGGTGTAAATCCGCCAGTTGGCTTAATCCGCCAGTTGATTTAGAAGGCGTAAATGGCTTGTACAGGTTGAGTTGCCAGGTTCTGCTATTTTTTTAATTAAAGCATATATTATTGACTGTTGGCTTAGAAGGTGTAAATGGCTTGTTCAGGTTGAATTGCCAAATTGTGCTATTTATTTAATTAAAGCATATAATTCTTGTCGGTTGGCTTAGAAATCCGTCAGTCGGTTTAGAAGGCGTAACCAGCCAGTTGGTATAATTAATTATCGTTTACAACCAAAAGAATTAAATAAAACACCATTACATCATTCTGTTTATTTAGACGAAATATTATAAATATACAGGGTGTCCCAGAATTAACTATCTATTTCAATGAAATCGGACAAATTTTTTAAAAACACACTTTTATTTATATTTATCATGTTTAATATGTGTTAAAAATGTATAAATTTCTAAATTTTTTTCATAATTTTATTTTCAGAATTTTTTCATTATCTGGTCCAATGAAAGACCGTCTGAAGTCATAGAATGGCAAAGAGACTCTCCAAAAGTTAACCGTGGCTTGGAATGACCAAATCCAAAATTTATGGCCCATTCTTCTTTGCGGGAGCAACTGTAACAGGTACCGTCTACCTTGATATGCTTCAGCAGTTTCTTCGAACCACAGCTTCTTGATGATGGCATTCTTGATAATGTTGTGTTTCAACAAGATGGAGCACCATGTCATTATGCTCTAATTGTTCTGAATCCTCAACAGACGCCTTCCGAATCGTGGATTGGACGTGGAGGACCTCGACCTTGGCCTCGCGTTCTCCGGATTTGACACCCCTGGATTTCTTTGCATGGGGTTTGTTTCATAAAAACAAAGGTTTATCGCCAAAAGATCAATAGTTTAGCTGAACTTAAAGAACGCATCAGTTGGCAGTGCGGGAGATAACACCTGAAATGCTTCAAAATGTGTTTCGCAGCGCTGATAGATTTGAAATTTGCAGAGATACAGACGGTGCACATGTTGAAACTTCTCAATAAAGTTTTGACTTATGATTTATAAATCTATTTGTTTTTGTATCATAATTTAGTAATAAACATAAAATTATGTCAGTTTTTATTAAATTTGTCCTATTTCATTGCCAACAGGAAGGAGTGCATTTTGCAAATTTTTGGAACAGTTTCTACGGCAGGAGAGACTTGTTCCTCGAAGATGGACTTCATCTTAATGAAGTTGGAGCTGCGCGTTTAGGAAGACTATTTCATAATACTGTCTCTTCTTTTCAGGCTGCCGTAACCCGAACGGTCCCAGCGTAAATTCACAAATTTCCCCCGCGCTCGCGAAGGTGTCGCAATTACAAAACAATTTGAAGGTTCTATCCTTAAATGCTCGTAGCCTACGAAATAAAATAAACGAATTTTTTTCTTTAATTGCTTGTAAAGACTATGATTTAATTGCGATAAATGAATCGTGGCTTAGCACTGAAACACGTGACTTTGTAGGGGAGTATCAAATTAAAGGTTATAGACTTTTTGTTAAAAACAGAATAGGTAGGCGAGGAGGCGGTGTTATGTTGTATATCAAAGATAATATTGCGAACGTTATAGAAGTAAAGCACTCAATTCCAGAACCGATAGATTCGACTATAGCAGAATTAAATGAACGATTTCAAACTTCTTGTTGCGGTTATTATAGGCCCCCAAATCAAACAGCTGATACGGACGAAGCGTTATATCGTGAACTAAAGAGAATAATCGGTAGTGAGCAGGCTTTAGTTATGGGTGACTTTAATTGCGCCAACGTGAATTACGATACAATGCAGGGAGACGCAGAAGGTAATCGTTTAGTTAATTTTCTCGAGGATAGCTTTCTTATTCAAAAGGTTGGGGAACCTACGAGGTTGGACAGTATTTTAAGATTTAGTAATAACTACGGATGATAGGCTAATTACTGAGCTTCAAGTAATAGAACCGTTTGAACAATAGCGATCACAATATGGTAGAGTTTGTCCTCTCAGTAAGTCACTCGAAACCAACTAACTCGACTAAAATTCCTAACTTCCAGCACGCAGACTTTAGTAAATTTCGAAATAAATTTTCACACGTCAATTGGGAAAAGGTAATGGGAACTCCAACGCAAAACTAATGTGGGAATCGTTCGTAACGGTATTTAGGACTATAAATGAGGAATGTGTACCGTACAAAATTAAGCGTGCGAAAGTAAACAACAAGCCCTTGTGGTTTACTTGTAGAGTAGGAGACATTATAAAGAGTAGAGATAGGGCTTATAGGCTATATAAGTGCGATAAAGATAATCTGTTACGAAACAACTACATATCTCTAAGGCGTGAAGCTAAAAGTGTAATAAAAAAGTCAAAACGCGAATTTGAATCTCCATAGCTCGTGACGGTAAAGAAAACCCCAAGCGATTCTTCAATACGTCAATAATAGAAATCCAGTAAAAAGTGTCTTAGGTCCATTAAAAAATGTAAATGAGATCTAGTCTCTGAAAACAAGGAAATGGCTACCTTGCTAAACGAATTTTTTACGTCAGTTTTTTACTATAGAAGATGTAATGAATATCCCTACGGTCATAGACATAATACCTTTTGATAATGGTAATATTTTGGATAATATTGTCGTTAGTGAAGGGAAGTAATGCGCTATATTGATAAAATGAAAACGCGTAAATCACCGGGTCCGGATTCCATATATCCCATACAACTAAAGAATTAAAAGATAGCATTGTTGTGCCGCTAACCAAAAATTTTTAATGCGTCTATTTCTGAGGGTGCGTACCAGATAATTTCAAGTTAGCAAACGTAACACCTATCTTTAAGAAAGGCGATAAAGGTGCGGCCGGAAATTATAGGCCAATCAGTTTAACGTCTGTTGTAGGTAAGCTTTTGGAATCAATAATTAGGGATCGTATAGTCGAACACTTAGGAATACCATAAACTTGTTAGAAATACGCAGCACGGATTTAGGCGAAACAAATCTTGCTTACTAATCTTTTAGAATTTTTCCAAAGCGTGGTTGACGATTACGATAGACATCGGGCGGTTGATGTAGTGTATTTAGATTTTCAAAAAGCGTTTGACACCGTGCCGCACAAAAGACTCATTAAAAAAAACTAAGGCTCATGGAATCAGGGGTGTAAGTAATAAATTGGCTAGAAGAGTGGTTGCGAGGCAGGAAACAGAGGGTGGTCGTTGATGGAGCGGAGTCGTGCTGGGCTAATGTAGCGAGTGGCGTGCCTCAGGGTTCTGTATTGGGCCCCTTGCTTTTTCTTATATATATTAACGATTTAGATGTCGGCCTAGTCAGTACAGTTTCAAAGTTTGCGGATGACACGAAGCTGGGTGGTAGGGCGATTAATGACGAAGATAGAGTATAATTCAGGAAGATCTGAATAAAATCGTCGATTGGTCAGTCACATGGCAAATGAGATTTAACGTTGATAAGTGCAAAATTTTGCATATAGGTTCGCGTAACGGTAAATTTGCGTATAGTATGTCAGGGAAAGATTTAACAAGCGTAGAGCAGGAAAAAGATTTAGGAGTTATAGTCACTGGTGATTTAAAAGTCGCGAAACAAAGTACAGCGGCGGTCAATAGGCGAACAAAGTGTTAGGTTTTATAGCTCGAAATTTTGAGTACAAATCGCGCGATATTATAGTTCCACTTTATAAATCATTAGTTAGACCCCATTTGGAGTACGCGGTCCAATTTTGGAATCCGTATATGCACAAAGATATAGACAAAATCGAAAGATTCAAAGACGAGAGCAACTAAGATGATTCCGTCGCTTAGGTCAAAAGTCGTACGAGGATAGGCTTAAGGAGTTAAATTGACAACACTCGAGACCAGGAGGTTAAGGGTGATCTAATCCAGGTTTTCAAAATTATGAATGGGTTCGATAACGTAGATAGAGATAGCTTTTTCGAATATCTCAATATAATAGGACTAAAATAACGGGTGTAAGTTGACAAGTAGAAGGTTCGAGACAGCAGTTGCGAAAAACTTTTTTACGCATAGAATATTAAATAGCTGGAATAGTTTGCCGGTAGAAGTAATTAGTAGCACGTCTATACACATGTTTAAAATCGATTAGACGCATATGTTGATAGAAAGGGTATAGTTTAAGGTAGTAAAATTTAAGGCTTTCTGGGGATAGATCCCCAGCTCAACACAAGTGTTTGGGATATAGGGAGGCAGCGTCTTGGGTTAGGGGATACTCTCTGTCCTTACACACCCCATTTAAAGAGATTCCTCTGCCGAGCGGTGCCCCCCCTATACTGTGAGGTATTGAAAAACTCATGATCTTCACATGCCCCACAAACACCTTTAATGGAGACCCAAAATGGGTGCACACACATTTCTACATTACTGTACAGTCTTTACAGCCACACCTACTCTTTTTCTCGTAAGTGTATATATTGTAATGTATATGATTGTAAATTTTGACTTGGTCCCCTATCGATATGGACCGTGACTTGATGGATACCGTAATGAAAATGACTGGATTCTTTGGATCCGATATATTTGCATGTCCTTTATAAATAGATATAGAGTGTAAAATATTTGTGGATAGTAGTCTATTATGACTTGATCCTCTGGATCAGAGATTCTATCTTTAATTTTAAATCGATAATTAATTAGTTTTAAATTGATAATTATTTAGTTTCGTAAAAATTGGTCGTTGCCAATTTACCGGCAGTTTTTACATAAATTTCTTATGTTCTTGTGGTTCGGAACCCACGTAAAATTGTAGGTCCCCTCCGCCACCACGAGGACATACACAATACACGAACACAGTTAGGTAGACCAGCCATGAGTGGATCCTAGGGTCTTTGTTGGTCTGAAACATTATAACATTAAACATTATAACATTATTATAACATATATATATATATATATATATATATATTATATATAATATATATCGTGACCCGACAATTCAGCGCAGGACAATTCAGCGCCGACAATTCAGCGCAAAGACAATTCAGCGCAAGACAATTCAGCGCAAGACAATTCAGCGCAAGACAATTCAGCGCGAAAATACCAACAAAGAAGAAGAAAGAACAAATCCAGAGGGAAGAGAGGCTTGCAACTGTTAGGTTAGGTTAGGTTAAGTTTCTAGTTTTTGAAATAAATCTTAATTTTAACAATTCTAACAAATTTAGTTTTTTAAATAAAATTTTAATATTCTACTCCTTTGAATTTTATCTCCGATTTGTCACTCCTTCGTTATGTCACTCCTTCGTTACGGTATTTATGTCACTCCTTTGTTATGTCACTCCTTTGAAATGTCACTCCTTCGATACAGACCCAATTTTAGCATATATATAAATATACAAATTTTTCCCTTTTTTATTTATTGCGATTTATTTTTATTATTTTTAACTAAACTTTTAACTGTACTGACTTGCGCTGAATTGTCGGGGCTGAATTGTCTTGCGCTGAATTGTCTTTGCGCTGAATTGTCGGCGCTGAATTGTCGGCGCTGAATTGTCCTGCGCTGAATTGTCGGTGCTCCATATATATAATAATATATATATATATATATATATATATAATATATATCCACACAATTATTAAATAATTAAATATGTCGAAAATAAATACATACACTTTATCTTCTACTGCACAAAATAAAAATAAGAATACAAAACGTATAACCATCAATATGGCAGTACAGGAGAAATATATACACACAAATTATGTTAAATATATTGAAAGTAAATACATACACTTTATCTTCTACTGCACAAATAAAAAATAAGAAATACAAAACGTATAGCCATCAATATAACAGTACAGACGAAATTATATATATATATATATATATATATATGCAGTAAAATCACAGAATAACACGTGATCTTATTATAAGCAAACAACCACAGGGAAAAGGAAAAAGAAACACGAAATCCGAGCGCTTTCGTGATATATTCACATCTTCAGGGAAAAACAAGTAATAGTTGTTTGTTTGCTGTGGTTTTCTACAATCACATCGTTATTGCTTTGCATTACGCAGTATACGCGGTTTAATATTATTTCACCGCTCAAGGTATAGGGAAATCTGTACTCTATATAAATGGCCTTCATATCGTTCAGTACTATTTTTGTGCCCACTTTACATCCGGTTCGCAAGTTACCTTTAAATATGGTTAGAATACAATCAAAAGCACGCAGAAAGAGTTCATCGTTAGCCACAACATCATTATTAAATACAAGTTTATAAACACGCATTTCCAATCGAGTGTTTATTTCTACCGACCCAAGCTTTTCAATCGTGAACTCATCTTTACACTGCATAGCGGCAGTTGAAATAATCTTCTAAATCGTTACGACAGCTGCTCATTTTATAAAGAAATTGTTCTTCAGGGTGAACGGTGTAGGTGAGCTCAGCCCTGTACCGATCAAGTGCTTTGTACCAAAGTTCATGATATTTCAAAGAGTCTAAACTTTTTAAATAATCATCCAGCTCTAGACCATTCTCACCTTGTTCAGTCCTACACTCGGTAAGCCCATCGGGCAGAGCAGTGTATGCGTATTCAAGAACCGTATCAAAATAAAGCATATTCGTAACACGCGCGTCTAATATAGGCTTCAGCTTGCGGAATCCGACGATTTCAAACATTCTGTCGAGGATGAAACGGTTTTGCGTAGGGACAAGAGCGTTATTATCAGAAGCATTCTTCCACATCAGCCGTATATGAATGCATGGCCGATCGTTATTTATACACAACGTACAAACAACGGCATATGAGGGGGTGTCACTAATCTGCTCTCTTCTTGTACCTACACCTGTAGGAATTTTATAACGATCCTCACTCCACTTCTCAACTATCACGAAGGTTCTATTCATCTCCTCAACACTTAAATAAACAACATTCCGTTTGTTTGTTTGTCTACAATCCGTTTCCAGTACATAGTTAACGGCACCGGAATACGCCTGAACACGCGCAACGACTTCGTCACGGACACATCGTACACGGCGTTGAGAATGCTGCTCAAAGGAAGTTCCATCGTATTTGAGGAGCGCACGTCCACTCGGTTCAAGCTCTGAGATGACTATGAGCCACATGCAACGGATCGGCTCGACTGGAGGAGTGAGTCACACCATAAGCTAATGAAACGTGTACGGCGCTGTTCGAATAACTGTATCCCATTATATTGGGTAGGTGTTTTGAGAAATTTCCGATACATGAAGTAATAACGGTTTTAATGTTTTATCACGCTCACTCCCCAGAATACCACCAGACATTTTTGCATAGGGTGATTTTCACGAACTAAACACATTTGAGAGGAACAAATTTGAGAGGAACATATGTCCATATTTTTCCTTTTTGTTTAACGAGCGATACTCGTCTCTAAAGTCTGTTAAAACTCACACAGGGCATTAGCCACAACCTCACTACAAACCTCGTCATGATATATATTAATATAGTGATAAAAATACTGAAGATTCTCCATGATGACAAGATTTACATTCTCAGTCGCAGGGTACGAGTACTCGGTATGATGCGACATGACATAATATCGCTTGTCACACACTCATCAACAAGACTCACTATCCATATCCGTTGCTTCTCTTCTGCACGTGTTTTTTCTTACTTCACGGTATATGTAAGCTTTATAAAGTTTAGTCCTACAACATAGTTCAAGACATCACTTATATTACGAAATCCTACAATGCTCTCACCAGAATAGCCGTAGAGTATTTGTACCTCTTGCTCCTTCGCACGATTCAATGTAGCCTTAAAAGTATCAAAGGAAGGCAGAATACCACTTCATAAACGTCGAACACGCAATATTAAAGGTAGCCATTACTATTTTCTGTCTACGCTGGAGAATACACGTCTGAGGCCCAGGACTTACTGCGATCAACTGAGCACGCAGGGAAGTCCAGGTATAGCAGGAGTCTCGTGATCAATCATACAGGTGGGCGGAGCTTAGAACTTTCTCCTATACACAGGCTGGGCAGAGCTTAGAATTTTCTACTGTGTGTGCACACACACACACACACACACACAACGGAGAAAGTGAAACGCTAATTGAGACACGATTTATTTAATAAACGAAATATTCAAGGTATATATATTTACAAATACGCGTAATAAATAAGTTAACAATAGACACATCAAAGATTATGGTATCCAAAGTCGTCGGGGTCATCTGTAATATCGATGATGGGCTGTTGTACCTCATCATCATTCACGGTTCTGTGCGAGATGCGAAAAGCAAGATTGTAGAATATAAGGAGCAGCACTCAAAATTTGTAATATTTTGTAAATGACCCACTTAGGAGTGTGACGTGTTAGAAATGGCTTCTGTAGAAAAATTCAGGTTCACGAGCCAATCCACATGTATCATATCTGGCCCTACAGGATGTGGTAAAACTGTGTTTATGCTTAAAATCATAAAAGAAAAGGGAGAGATGTTCTCAAAATTTGTGCATAAAGTTATATGGTGCTATTCGACGTATCAATCAGTGTTCAACGAGTACCAAGATGATATTTTGTTCCACAAAGGTGTATATGATGTTAATTCGTTAAAGGGAAATGAACATACAGTCATTGTAATAGACGATCTTATGTTGGAGATGGATAAAACGTTTGCCGAGACATTTACAGTATTCTCCCACCATCTTAACATAAGCGTGTTCTTCATCAATCAGAATCTATTTTTCAAAAATAGATACATGCGCGATGTGTCATTATATACACAGTATCTAGTCTTATTCGCGCAACCTAGAAATGTATCACAAATTGGGGTATTAGCCAATCAAATGTTTCCGAATCAGCGTAAGGAGTTTTTGTAAGTTTATAAAGAAGCTACAAGCACGCATTACGGATATTTGCTTTGCGACCTTCACCCGCGAAACACGTTTATGGTGCTTCTAAGAACGAATATATTCCCAAAGGAACCTGAAACGGTGTATATTCCAGAATGACAAATAGGCTGAAGAAATACCGTGAATTAATAAAAATCTATCAACGATTGCCCCGGGCACTGCAACAGATGTTTGTTAAAAATATAGACTCCGACTTTTTAAAATGCATCTGTGAAAGCTCTCTTAATGTTATAAAATGTAATGTGCCAATGAAACCCCTCAGAGCTCGCTTACGTCCTTTCAAGAACATAATACAACGCTCACTCATAAAAGTCAAACTGTGGGTAACAAAAAGCGAATTATTGTACAAAGAGGAGGATCACCCCTACCCATCTTATTTTCAGTTTTGGGTCCTTTACTGACTAGATTAATATCATGAAGAAGGTGGTAGTGATTCCGCACGAGGTGTATGCTTCATTGCAAAGTTCAAAGATTCCAGACACGGCTTAGGCACAGCGCAAGCAGCGCTGAGCATGGAGACAGGACCTGGGCCCGACGTTAGAGATGAACAACCAAAGAATAACGGAACGCAACATCGAGCATGTGTTAAAAAGCAGTCTCCCACATACATTGAGGAATAAAGGCTTAAGTCTTTATAATCTATTGAGTGAGGACCCCATCATACAGTGGGCCGATACAGGCGAGGTCATTGTTGAAGGAACAAGGGTACAAGGATCCAACATCGTTGACATTGTTCATGATCTGGTGAGAAAGTGGGACAGGCCCTCACCAACAGGATGGAAGCATATTAAAGCAAGACTACAACAAATAAATGTCCCCAAAACATTGATAGGTAATCTGAATAGGTTAAAAGACCTGGATCAAGTCTCGCATGTGTCACAACTGAGTACGCCATCGCCCCCAGCAGCAGCGTCTCTGAAGAGAGAAAGAAGAGAACAAACGGCCAACCTTATCCACGTGTCTCTAAAATACGCAAATGGCTAACATATTAAGTAAACGCTATTATGACATTTCTAACCCCGCCTCCTATGGTGCGGCGTTAATAGACTGTACAGAGGTGTTTACGGAGTAGGGAAAAAAGATGTTGAGAGGTTTTTGCGGGAGCAGGATGCTTATACACTTCATAAACCGGTGAGAAAAAGGTTTAAAACGGCCAAGACAACAGCGGCTTCGATTGACTCTATTTGGCAAGCGGATTTAACAGACATGCAAAGATATTCAGTGTATAATGACGGATACCGCTACATCCTATTCATAATAGATGTATTCTCTAGATATCTGTGGCTAATTCCACTGAAAAATAAATCGCCTGAAACAGTTGCTAAAGCGACCAAAACGTTGATGTTAAAAGAAGAAAGGGTTCCTGGCTATTTTTGTACGGATATGGGGAAAGAATTTATAGGTCGCGCTTTTCAGAACATGCTGACAGAGTTTAATATCAGTTACTACACTAGCAGTTCTATACATAAGGCCTCTTTAGCTGAAAGAGTTCAACGTACCATAAAGGAACGCATGCATCGCTATTTTACACATAAAAACATACAGATATATAAACGTTCTCGGGTCATTGGCATCATCATACAACCGTTCACACCACCGTACGATTGGCACAACACCTAACGAAGTTTTAGAAAGAGCGCCCAGAGGTGAGAAGAGATGGAGCACCGCCACCACACTCTACACATTTCAAAATCAATGATTATGTAAGGCTATCACGTTCGGGAAATAAATTCGCGAAGGGATTTGAGCAAGGATGGACACGTGAGATTTTTAAAGTTCGAGACCTAAAGGCGAGATAATGATGTATTACGTTGAAGATTTGAATGGGGAAGAGATCGCTGGAGGCTTTTACCGCGAGGAGTTGCAGAAAGTGACATTTAATTTAGGAAAAAGTGTGTTTAAAATTGAAAAAATTTTAGGCAGCAAAGGTTCAGGAAAGAGAAAAATGTACCTGGTGAAATAGCTGGGTTACCCAGAAAGCTTCAATACCTACGTATATAAAAGCTGCTGCAATAATGAAGCTTAAATAGTATGCATCATGGCGCCTAGCAACTTCTATGTCACACTCCCGTCCTCTTCTTCTCTGTCTGTACATCCTAACAACGCCCTCGCCAACTTTGTGACAGAACTCCACGGACCCATTGAATTGGAGCGTGATTCGTATGAGGTGGGTTTATGTGAACTCCAGTTAGTCTCCAAATTTTTAACTCTTGAAAATGAGCAAATCATATTTCTGATCGTTAGAAGAATCGATGAGTGCGAAAAATTAGACATAACCTTAGACAATACTGTTCGGTGAGGTGCAGTACTATAGCACAAATGTTTCGCTAGGAATCGGCATTATGATACAGCCGTGGACATTGTGACGGGGTTAAACAAGAGTCTTGAAAAGTCGTACCTGACAAATGATTTACTTTTTGAAGTCGTAAACATAGACACGCCTGCATGCACATTGAAGTTAAAATCAACGCTTAGTAGAAATATTAAAGATAAAAAACTGCTCACAATTGTGGCTGAGGGCCGATATAGCGCAGCTCTCCAAAGAGATACCTTTCACGAGGCACAGCATGACTTGTCCAGCTTAATGTATCAATTGAAGATGGAGAAATTGGGTGAAAGCTCTCCATCCCCAGACATGTGCTATATTTACAGCAATATCGTAGAGCACCAATTTGTTGGGGACACCCAGGCGCGCCTGCTGCGCATTGCACACATCCCCAACCATAGAGGGAAAAGTTTGAGCATTACATATGACAAGCCCCATTATGTGAATGTTGCGACTAATCTATTAACCAACATCTCGATATATATAAGAACGATTGAGGGAAAAAATTTCCCATTCGGTGATGGGAGCTTAACAGTGAAACTACACTTTCGTCGTTTATAATGACCGAAGGCCATTCACAGTCTATCGAGGGTGAGATATCAGCGTGGGAGTGGGGGATCCATTTTTTCATCCATACTACGCACCGCTGTCCCACTGTTGAAGAGGGGTGCTAGATACCTAGGGAGGAAGGCGTTACAAACAGGTTTTAACGCGGCAGAAGACATAATGGGTGGAACTAAGCCTAAAGAAGCTCTAAAAAAACATTTAAAACGTACACGGGACGAAATCATCAAAGATGCAAAGAGAAAAATGCGTGGTGGCGGAAAGAAGAGATCTGCCAGGAAGAAGGGGTTACCATCACGTGGCGCTAAACGTAAAAGGAAATAAAAAAGAAGTGCTCTAAGCGTATGAAACCTATGGCTGATCATTTTTTTAACTGATATAAGCTGAGGACACTACTCTCACGAATCATAGGCTGATTACTAGTTGTCGAGAGAGGTGGCACTATTTCTGACTCGTCATGGCGCGTTTCATCCATCCGTGTAGTTCACAATGCTGTAAATCGGAACTGTCCCTCTTTGATATGCCCCCACTCAGGTCTCTATTGAGCATAGCGACTTTATTACAATTAACCCATTAAACACAATTAGTTCGCCGAGTGCCCCTATAGAATTCGTGATACCCAGCTCAGGCCCTTACTTTTTTGACCCGAGCTGCATGCACATGTACGCTAAACTGCGTATAGCCCATTCAGATGGAACGGACTGCGATGATAGTTACTCAGCATACCCTGAAACCAACTTTTTACACTCCATATTCAGCCAGTGTGAGGTGTATTTAAATCAGGTTAACATCTCAGCAGGAACGGGGTATTATCACCTACGAGCCTATCTGGAAAATGTCCTCAACTTTTCAAAAGAAGCGAAGGACACCTTTTTAACCGCCGAGGGATTATCAGACTAAAGATGAAAATGGTATAAAGGAAAAATTTAAAAATTCTAAAAAAAAGATATACGAGTGTTTTGGACGTCTTCATACAGATTTCACATTCCAGGAGAAAATGCTTATGAACGGCATCGATCTGAAACGAAAGCTCAACCGCACGAGTCCTGAGATCTGCATAAATCTGGGGTATGATCAAGAAGAGGGCGCAAAACCCGTTGTGATTCACATCATGGAGACGTATTTGCGTATACGCCGAGTGAAATTAAGTTCGCCAAAACAAATAGAAATTGAGAAGGACTTAATACACGCCACAGTAAAATACCCAATTAACAGGGTACAGATCAAACTATACACGGTGCCCGCCGGGTTGGCCTCGAAGCAACTAGAAAACGTGGCCCTTGGAGTCCTACCTAAAAGGATATTAATTGGAATGCAGGACCACGCCTCGACGAATGGAAAATATAAAAAGAGTGCCTTTAAATTCGAGAATTTCGGCCTTAAAAATATAACTCTATACGTAAATGGCATCGCTTGGGAGGGACTATGATTACGGACTACTCATCAGACGCTGTGTTCCCGCTCTGCGCGAGAGCTTATAGTAGTCTGGCTCATAATGCAGGGGCATGTGACGAGCTTGGGTTTGGCGTAACGCAGAAAGAATTTCGAAGAATTTAACATTTATTCATTTGATATTACCCTGACTTGTCTGCTGGCGTAAATACGCACTTAAGTCCACAACAGAGTGGGAATATCTCAGTCAGGTTGGAATTTGCCAAGCCTATAGACGTCCTATTAGTGTACTCGTGTACCTCGAATCACAAGCACTAATAGAAGTTGATCGTTTCAGGAACGTGGTCACAGACTTTTAAAATGGACGCGAATACACTCCAGAGAGTAATGAAAAGTGACGAATCACACGCTCCAAATTTATCGGTGTGTTTGCGAAGAATGAAATATTGAAATTGCCAACTACGAGAAACTGGTACGGGATTATCGTTAACACCGACATTGTGGGGGGGAGGATTCATTGGTTTGCAATCTATTTTAAAAATAGGGAAAGAATGTACTATTTTGACTCACTCGGCACTCAGCCCTGGAATGATCCTGTGGTTGTACAATTTATCGAACAGATACATGTACCTGAGATTGTATGGAACCCGTATCGCTTTCAAGGATATTATAGTAACACGTGCGGCATGTACACCCTCTCATTTCTCATGCACATGTCACGTGGGAAGGGATTTATAAATTTTTAAAATTATTCGATTTGTGCGACACTGAAATGAACGATAAAATGGTATGCAGACAATAAAAAAATTCCCATATGTTAGCACCCGCTGTATTGTGTAAAGGTGTGTATCTATATTGTGTAAAGGCCTATTTGTCGCCATTAAGACTTATTTAATGGACACTGGTTCCGCTTTGTACATGTTTTCTACCATTTAATAAATTAAATGAAAATACAATGTGTTTTGTTCTTAACCCCAAAAAACTTACATTAGTTCCTCGATGACCTGGCATTCGTTGGACCGGATGTGAGCCAATACCTCGACCTCTGTGTTCAGGTCGCTGGGTTGGCTGTGCGGAAAGCATCCATATCATTTATTCCCCTTTCATCAAAACGAAAAGTAGCTATAACACGATCAAGTTCCGCATCGGTCCTATAAGGAGAAGTTAACATGATTAGTTCATGCTGAATCAAATAAAGTTAAGTAAAATAAATTAGTTTAATTAAAGAGATACAATAAGGGAAAATCCCGATTAGGACGCCTGGCAAATTGTAATCACAAAGCAGATATCCTGACAGTTTTCAAAAGTAAGCATCGGGATAATCTTAAAAGTTTTTAATATTTCTAAAATCCTACTTGTACAACTTTCTGTAAATTTTTAAATTATGACGAAATGTACAAATAAAACAACATATATATATATATATACTGTGTGTGTGTGTGTGTGTATATATATATATATGCCGAAATAACAACGAAGGAAACAGACAATAATTATAATTAATAGCAAGTGCACTAATTTACAGCTCAAAAGGAAGACTAGCTGGGTGTGCTAAGACATCTCAGAGAATAATTAAAAGCGAATTGGCTAATTTAAAGCTCAAAAGTAAGATTAGCTGGGTGTGCTACGCTTCGTCTGCCTGCAACGGGTCTTGAACCCGCAGACAATTCTTAATAGTTTTTAATATTTCTATTGTATCTATATTGTGTAAAGATGTGTATACACCAGAGCTGGGCACTTGCGGTTTTTTTTGCGGTACTGCGGTACTGCGGTACTACCGCACTACCAAACCGGTACCGCATAACGCAGTACCGCAAAGGATCGCTGAAAGTACAGCCTGTACTTTCAGCGATCCTTTGCGGTACTGCGTTATGCGGTACCGGTTTGGTAGTGCGGTAGTACCGCAGTACCGCAGTACCGCAAAAAAAAGCAAGTGCCCAGCTTTGGTATACACTTCCGCTTAAATGACAAACTAATTTTCAAAACATTTATTATGGCATTTATAAGTTAATTAACACTGAATGAAACAATGAATATAAATGTGACCCGGTTAGGTTAAATTGTGTTAGGTTAGGTTATATTATTATAAACGAGAAAGAGCCCTGTGCCGATATATATATATATATATATATATTATATATATATATGCAAGAAGTAAATAGACACCCTTAATTTTATGGTAAATGTATGCATCCAAATTTTTTTGCCATTATTATGACTAATATTCGTTTCCTTTTTTTAGATTGTAATATACCCATCCTAGAACATGCCTCGAACAGAAGATTCCAAAGAAATTTCTGACTTTCAACGAGGACGGATTGTGGTCAATCTGAGGTGGACTGTCCCAGCGACAAATAGCTAGGAATCTCGGAATACCCCTTTCTACTGTTAACAGAATAATAGTCCAATTTAAAGAAAAGGGCAAAACATCAATTGAATCACGACCTGGTCGACCTGGGCCTTCTGACAGATGTTTTCGTTTTGTTCGAAGATCTGTTGAGAACAACCCTCGTTTAAAAGCTTCAGAAGTGGCAGAAAAACTCAAAATTAGCCCAAGAACAGCAGTAAACTATCTTCATCAGCTTGGTTATTATGGACGTGCAGCTATATCTTGTGTTCGAGGCATGTTCTAGGATGGGTATATTACAATCTAAAAAAAAGAAACGAATATTAGTCATAATAATGGCAAAAAAATTTGGATGCATACATTTTACCATAAAATTAAGGGTGTCTATTTACTTCTTACATGACTCTGTATATATATATATATATATATATATATATATATATATATATAGGCTAGGTTAGGATATATTATTATAAACGATAGTAGGATACATTATGTCCCGGTTAGGTTATATTATTATAAACGAGAAATAGTCCTGGGGATAATTTTTTCGTTGTAGAAAAAGTCAGAATAAAGCTAGGTTAGGTTAGACTAACAGCAAATTATGATCACAAAGCAAATATCCTTTCACTTCGCTTTATCACGAATTTTAAAAATAATAATACATGCAATGAATGAACCGGAGTACATAATCACAAATTAAAAACTTACATCTCTGCGAATTCGTTAGTGGGAAAATCGTTCTCGCTGCCACAAATTTCTGTAACAATCTGCGTTGAGAGAAGTTCATTCTGGTCACAGCGTTGAAAATTAGACGCGTTGCCACAGCGTAGAAATCTTTATCTTCAAACAATTCGGGGGAGTCGTACAGCTGGCTCATGGTGGATATGTCAAAAGCACTAAGCGAAAAAAACTACTGAAATGAAGTCCTGAGATGAAAGTGCCCCTTTTATAAATGGGGCTTGTGATTGTGATCAACCTACAACACACGAATCGCGAGCTTCCTATTGGCTATCGGTGAATTTTGGGCGAGGCTTGACGCGTAGGCCCGCATAGCGGCCAAACATAGATTCTGGGCTCCACCCACAGGGCTCTGATTGGCTGCCCCTTGAAATCTGGGGCGTGTCAGATATTCCCATTCGTAGAGAGAGAGAAACGCGTTGTTTTTTGATCTTGTATTCGGCCTCGAGAGAGAGCGCGAGAGAGAGGGAGACGAGGAACTTGACGAGGATGGTTTGCGAATTTATTTATGGTGCCCTATCTAAAATAGGATCGGAAAAAATTTATTGCCTCTGAAATATAAAACGTCTCAAACTGGAAGGTAATACTGGAAGGTAATTATCCATGAAGGAAAAACCATCAGTGCGCTAAGCTCGCTCTCCCATCTGTAAAAGTTTATTGTATCCCATAATTCGCATACGATACAATAAATCAATTAAAAAAAATAACAGAGATGTGTGATGGATGCGGATCATTAAACGCCAAAGTTTAGATCATAAACTTAGCGGAAAGAAGTTTATCTAAAGGATATATATATATATATATATATATATATATATATATATATATATATATATTCCATAATATTTCTGTTCTTCTATTGTTCAGCTGTTTACTTCGTTTAATTAGGAAATATTTAAGGGGGAATTTGATTGTACCGTCTTACCTTCTCTCCATTTCCCTAAAGCTTTCCACTCCAACTTAGAGAGAGAGAGAGAGAGAGAGAGAGAGAGAGAGAGAGAGATGTACATATATAGGATCATCTTTCTTTTCGATGGCTTCGGCCCGAATTGTTCAGTCTGGTGAAGGTCAAACTTTTTACACCGCCCTAGACCTACTTTTTAACGGGGTGTATATATAAGAGAGAGAAAGAGAGAGAGAGAGAGCGAGCGAGAGAGAGAGGGAGAGAGAGAGAGAGAGAGAGAGAGAGCGAGAGAGAGAGAGCGAGAGCGAGAGGGAGAGAACGAGAGAGAGAGAGAGTTACAAGGAATTACAAGGAAAAGAAGTACCTCAAAAGGCCTTGCGGCCCATACCAAGGAGGTACCAATGGCATGCCAAGGAAAATTTTCTACAGACTCAAATAGAGTGCAAGATTTGGTCTAACCTTTTCTTGAAATGATCCACAGAGGAACTGTTCACAACTTCTGAAGGTAAACTGTTCCACGTGTCACAGATCTTATACGTAAAGTAATTCCCACACACATTAGTCCTAAACCGTTTCAAATCCAACTTCCATCCATTGTTGCGAGTTGGGTTATCATTTAAACTAAACATGCTTCTAAAATCGACATCGTTGAACCCGCGTAAGAACTTGAAAACCTCGATCAGTTGACAGCGCAGCCTCCGAGTTTCCAGCGAAAAAAATTTCAGGGCGCGTAAGCGTCGATTGTAGCCCATATGCCTAACGGAAGGAATTAACTTTGTGGCCCTCGCCTGTACTCGCTCCAGCCTCTCGATATCTTTCTTGAGGGTGGGCGACCAGAACTGCACAGCATACTCCAGGTGCGGCCGAACCAGGGAGTTGTACAGAGAGAGTACAATCTCCTTGTTCCGAAACTGAAATTGCCTCCTGATATAACCCAACAGCTTCTGGGCTTCCTTTTCCACCTCTACGCATTGTTTCGTAAATTTAAGGTCGCTGCTAATTAGCACACCCAAGTCCTTTTCCAAATCAGTCGCCCCGATATTACTCCCCAACATCGAGTAGTCCGACTTGGGATTGGCGTAGCCAATGTGCATCACTTTGTATTTACCCAAGTTAAACGGCATTTGCCATTTTTCGGACCACTCTCCTATCCTACCTCGGTCCGCACGCAGTTGCTCGATCGCTTCGGGCGTCCCAACATTGGCCCCAAGCTTGGTGTCATCAGCGAATTTGGCGATCCGACTGACGATGCCACCGTCGATATCATTTATGTAAATGATAAACAACAATGGCCCCAAAACGGAACCCTGAGGAACCCCACTAGTGACCGAGGCCCAACCCGAACTAACCACTTTAATTACATCCCTCTGCCGTCTATTCTTCAGCCAGTTTTCAATCCACCTACCTACTTCCCCACCGATACCCAGCGCGCGCACTTTCGCCATTAGCCGGTGGTGAGGGAGAGAGGGAGAGAGAGAGAGAGAGAGGGCGTGAGGGAGAGAGAGAGAATTGTACATACATAGGCTCGCCTTTGCACTCGATGACT
Organism: Bathynomus jamesi; assembly: GCA_023014485.1. Classification (NCBI taxonomy): domain Eukaryota; kingdom Metazoa; phylum Arthropoda; class Malacostraca; order Isopoda; family Cirolanidae; genus Bathynomus; species Bathynomus jamesi. Next base: position 42,797 of record JAJOZX010002847.1, read on the forward strand.
TCGGCCCGAATTGTTCATTCTGACAAAGGCCAAACTTTTCACTCCGCCCAAGACCTACTTTTTAACGGGGTGTGTATATATAAGAGAGAGTGCGTGAGAGGGATCTCTGCTAGGGAACCATGGTTACCCATTTATCTACCAATCGTGAAAGGATGTTTACACTTCACCTTAGACCTACAGTTTAACAAGGATCATTAGGATACCCTGGTTTTCCATTTATCTGCCAACCGTGGAAGGACGCGCCGCCACCGGGTCTCGAACCTGGCGCATATAATCGTGTGTGCGTAATATTTTATGGGCGTATAGGCGGGTGTGTATGTGCCAAAACGAAGTATACACTGTGCCAACTGGCTGATAGTGCCTGGAGGCACTGGCTGATTAAGCCAACTGGCTGATTAGGGGCCTATAAGGTAGTGTGCGCTCGGCTGAAGTCTTAATATGCGCTTGGCTCCTGTCAAGCGAACACCTCTCTTCCTCTCTCTCCTTCTCCGCTCTCTTTCTCTTGGCGGATAACTCCGCCTCCAAGTTGCATGACCCTTTCTTGCTCTTGCAACATTCCCTCCTCCCCCTTTGGGGGGTGCCTTGAAACAAGGGGGTGGCACTGGTGTTGGCACTCTTGCAACATTGATCAACATTTGCAATTGCATTTCAATCTCTCCTTTTCTGCCCATGCTACTCATGCAGTATGAAGAGCATAACTCTCATTTAACCATGGAACAAATACTAAAAATTGGTCAGAGGAATGTTTAGTGCACAAAAGAGATATTGAAAACAGTCTTAATATTTCTTTTTCATTCCATGACTTCTACGAAATTTATAATAATAATAATAATAATAATAATAATTATTATTATTATTATTATTATTATTATTATTATTATATATTCAGTTCTTTGTCCCAGTTCTAATACAAATTTTTATCCGATGTTGAGTTTTCAGTCGGAGTTGAATTTGTTTTATTGTCATTGGAAATCGATTTGAAAAAGGTTGGGTCGAAGATTATTACAGAACTGAAATAGAAAAACCTTTGGCATAGAATCGCAGTTCGAAATGGATTCCCTGCGTGAGCTCTTGTATAATACTGGAATTAGAAATAAAATCGATTAAAAAAAGCGACGAAACTGCCCATGTAATTGCCTCTTATTGTATCTTACTTTGCGTTTGAAAGACTGAAGATCATAAACAGGGGTAAAGATGGATTGAATAAGGTTGTTCCAGAGTTGATCAGTTGAGTCCATGAAAGATTGAGAATGCCGATTGCGTTAGAGAGTTGGACATAAAAGGGATGAGAATGTGTCGAAAGTTTGAGAGTGGGGTTCATAAGTATTCGTACAGAGAAATATTTCAGTTATATTCGTCCCTATCTTTTGTAACATGCATAGGATACTTATGAAAAGTTTACCGTTCGTTTGGAAAAATTTAACAAATAAAAAATTAGTTTAACTCCAACATATAATGAAAAACCTCAAATAATTTGAGGAAAATAAAAAAGTTAAAATACGAAAGTTTTTGTATATTTATTTACATAATTACATAATTATTTAGTACTTTGTGAGTCCACTTTAGGCTTGAAGAATTTAAATTTTTTATCAGTAGTTGGCGGTTTATTGATTAGAAACTGTTGGCAATTCTGAATTCTAGAATTTTCTTTGTGAATCTTCATGGAAGACGGATGACTGTACAAACTATTTGTAAACAATATGTCGTCGTGATAAAGAGCTATCTACAGATCCTAAGATAACTGTATTGCTGCACACGAGTCTGGAAAGGGTTATAAGAAGATAGGAGAAGAACTTCGAATTCCATTTACAACAGTTGCTGCAGTTATAAAGAAATGGAAAGGCTTTGGAACAATCAAAACTCTACCAAGGTATGGACGGCCTTACAAGATTTCAGAATGTACAGCTAAACGGATTAAAATAATAGCTGCTGCGAATCCACGAGTGACTGCAGGTGATATTTGGCAAATATAAATACTGTAAAAATCGATGTTCATACCTTTACTGTACGTCGTACGTTGAGAAAGAATAGTCTGCATGGAAGAGTTGCACGAAGAAAACCTATGCTTCGAAAAGCGTACAAAGAAGTTCGTTTTAAGTACGCCACGGATCATCAAAATGGTGTACTTGCATTCTGGAAGAAAGTTCTCTGGACAGACGAGACCAAATTTGAATTATTGGGGAATAACGAGCAACGGCATGTTTGGCGAAAATCAAATACTGCATTTGAGAAAACACATCTATCCTGCGGTCAAACATGGTGGTGGTGGTAGTTTACTTTTTTGGGGATGCTTTAGGGCTTTTGGTTCAGGAAAGCTTGTCAGCAATGAAATCTTGAATTCCAAGAAATAGAATGAAAATTTAAAAGAAAATTCAGTTCGGGAGTTGAGAATAGGTCGCAATTGGGTACTGCCAAAACATAAAAGTAAGAACATCATGAAATTGCCCAGTCAAAGCCAAGATCTCAATTTAATCGAGAGTTTATGATTTGATTTGAAAAAAGCTATACGCAAGAGAAACCCTTTGAATCTGAATGAATTGCAACAATTTTCTTTAGAAGAATGGACTAAAATTTCTATGTGGAGATGTCGAAACTGTCAAAAAATACCCAAAACGAATCATTCAAGTCATTCAAGCAAATGGTGGATACACAAAGTATAAAATAATTTTGAAAGTAAATGTATGAAAACTTTTGCATTTTAACTTTTTTTTTTATTTTGCTCAAATTTTTTGATGTTTTACATTTTATGTTGGAGTTGAGCTAATTTTTTAATTTATTAAATTTTTCCAAACGAACGGTAAACTTTTTATAACTATCCACTGAAATATTTATCTGTAGGAATACTTATGAGCGCCACTGTATATATATATATATATATATATCGTAAAGAACGACGCTTGTATAGGAGATATTCCGCGCAAGACGAGAAAGAGAAAACAACAAATGAAAAAATGAAGTACCACCTGGGAATCGAACCCGGGATCTTCCGATTGCCGGTCAGACGCGATAACCACTACACCATGGACTTCACTCTTCCAATGCCGTAATTCCTCTACATACTCGCAGAAACCAATGCCCCAAGGGGGCACCTCCCGCATGCCGTAACATTATATACATTCAACTGCAAAGAACACGCAGTATAAATAACGTAAAGAACGACGCTTGTATAGGAGATATTCCGCGCAAGACGAGAAAGAGAAAACAACAAATGAAAAATGAAGTACCACCTGGGAATCGAACCCGGGATCTTCCGATTGCCGGTCAGACGCGATAACCACTACACCATGGACTTCACTCTTCCAAATGCCGTAATTCCTCTACATACTCGCAGAAACCAATGCCCCAAGGGGGCACCTCCCGCATGCCGTAACATTATATACATTCAACTGCAAAGAACACGCAGTATAAATAACGTAAAGAACGACGCTTGTATAGGAGATATTCCGCGCAAGACGAGAAAGAGAAAACAACAAATGAAAAAATGAAGTACCACCTGGGAATCGAACCCGGGATCTTCCGATTGCCGGTCAGACGCGATAACCACTACACCATGGACTTCACTCTTCCAAATGCCGTAATTCCTCTACATACTCGCAGAAACCAATGCCCCAAGGGGGCACCTCCCGCATGCCGTAACATTATATACATTCAACTGCAAAGAACACGCAGTATAAATAACGTAAAGAACGACGCTTGTATAGGAGATATTCCGCGCAAGACGAGAAAGAGAAAACAACAAATGAAAAAATGCGTGTTCTTTGCAGTTGAATGTATATAATGTTACGGCATGCGGGAGGTGCCCCTTGGGGCATTGGTTTCTGCGAGTATGTAGAGGAATTACGGCATTTGGAAGAGTGAAGTCCATGGTGTAGTGGTTATCGCGTCTGACCGGCAATCGGAAGATCCCGGGTTCGATTCCCAGGTGGTACTTCATTTTTCATTTGTTGTTTTCTCTTCTCGTCTTGCGCGAATATCTCCTATACAAGCGTCGTTCTTTACGTTATTTATACTGCGTGTTCTTTGCAGTTGAATGTATATAATGTTACGGCATGCGGGAGGTGCCCCCTTGGGCATTGGTTTCTGCGAGTATGTAGAGGAATTACGGCATTTGGAAGAGTGAAGTCCATGGTGTAGTGGTTATCGCGTCTGACCGGCAATCGGAAGATCCCGGGTTCGATTCCCAGGTGGTACTTCATTTTTTCATTTGTTGTTTTCTCTTTCTCGTCTTGCGCGGAATATCTCCTATACAAGCGTCGTTCTTTACGTTATTTATACTGCGTGTTCTTTGCAGTTGAATGTATATATATATATATATATATAAAGTATATCAATCCAATTTTGACCACTGGAAGATTTATTGGGAGAGAATCTTTGTTAACGTCAAAAGTATTCTTCTTCTTGTAACATTTCAGCTTTAAATTTATATTTTTTGCATCCTTGTTTTCAGTTTTTCATATTTGAAAACATTAATTGTTAATCTGAAAAACTTTATCTTTCATAAACTTTCCTTTAATGTAAGTCTGTAAGAGTTATTAATTACCTAAAAGTAAAAGTAAAATTAAAATTAATATTTTTAAAAAATTTAATCAGTAATAGAAAAACTTCGTCAAAAGTACGTGTGTGTGTGTGTGTGTGTGTGTAGAACAAAAGCAGATAACAAGAAAAAGTTTATTCTTTCGCATATAATTAGGCATTACAAAAGAAAGGTGCAAACAATAAATTCTTTAAATAATTAAATTAACTATAGTAAACTGCTAAATTCATAAAAGAATAAAAGATAAACATCAGTCAGTCACAATAAACATTAAATGTAAAGAATTTCCTAAAAATTAAATTGCAATTTGTGAGGAAACACAAGATAAACAATGTGACTCAGTTTGTATAGGTCAAGCTGGAAAAACTTTCGACGTCATAGTAAAACTGTATAAATGTGCGTGCAGGACGGCAAATAATTTTAATGTATTGTTTAATCATATGTATAAAATGTATAAATATAATTGAAAGGAATATTCTAGAATGTGCATTTATCTATTTATAAATAATTTCATTAACAGTTCGGGAATGTATAAATGGACTAATCTTGTCAAAATACAGTTGCCTCTAATTAGTACTCGTTCAGTTTTGCTAATCTCTCCTAACTTATTTTTTTATGCAGGAAGGAGAGGGCCAAGGGCGAATGCCCGCAAAAGCGGCCCACCCCCCCTAACCATAGAAGAAGAGATCCAAAATCGAGGTCCAGGGTTTTCGAGATGCCTAGACATTCTGCGCTTGAAAGATTGGACGTCATAGGCAGGGGGAAAGATAGATTGAGGAAGATTGTTCCAGAGTTCACCGGTTCAGTAGATGAAAGACTGAAAATACTAATTAACCCTTGCGTTATACTAGAGTTGGACGGAAAAGGAATGAGAAAGTATAGAAAATCTGGTGCTGCGTGCTCTCCTTAAAGGAGGAGGCATGCAGTTAGAGAGTTCAGAAGAGCAATGTCCGTTATAATAGCGATAGTAAAGAGAGACTGAGGCAACATTGCGGCGAAGAGAGAGGGACTGAAGACAGTCAGTAAGAGGCGGGGAATTGATGAGATGAAGGTCTTTGATTCCACCCAGTCCACTGCAGCTGTGTGGGTTGAGCCACCCCATACATGATAAGCATACTTTATACAGGGGCGGACAATAACCCTGTAAAGAGAGAGCAACTGAGTCAGGGTGAAGAAACTGCGGGGGGTACAAACACCTAACCTTTTAGAAGCTGTTTTGGAAAGAGTATATGTGATATTTCCAGGAAAGATCTCGAGAAAAAGAAACGCCAGAATGTTAAGAGAAGAGATAAGCTGAGTTGGGTGTTTTTGAAATGTAAGGGGAGAGTCGTGTGGAAGATCGTACGAATAGACAGATGAATGAGTAGTATGCCGCAAAAATGCCGAGTGCAATGCAACTGCAGGCAGGCAACATTGCAACATCGCATGCAGCATGGTGAGAATGTTTTTGAAACCCCCCCTTCAGCCCCCAGGAAAAATAATTATATATATTTATATATATATACCTATGAACTCCAAACGTAACCTAACCTGGCTGCTCAAGCCACATATATATATATATATATATATATATATACAGGGTGTACATAAAGTCAGGATCTATTTTTGTGAAGCACTTGGAAATTATATAGAATTCAATCATAAAATGATAAATTGGTAACATTTATTAAATAATTAAGAGTAGGATTCGACGTGACGCCCATCAGTATCCCTGCACAGCTCAAATCGTTCCGCAGCATTTCTAAACACATTCTGGAGCATTTGCGGGGTTATGTTAACTGCAGCAGTTCGTATACGTGTACGTAAGTTTTCAAGACTCGTAATCTTCGTCTGATAGACGTGCGATTTGATAAAGCCCCATGCAAAGAAATCTAAAGGGGTTAAATCCGGTGATCTCGCTGGCCAAGGTCTGTTGCTTCCGCGTCCGATCCAGCGATTTGGAAAACGTCTATTTAGATAATCCTGAACAATTTTGGCATAGTGACAAGGAGCACCATCATGTTGATAGACGACGGTACTAACAATCCTATCCCCGTCGTAGTCCAGGCAATTTGTAGTTAGACCTGGAAAAAATTGCTTCAGAAGCTTTCTAAACTGTTTCCAGCTCAGGAACCATTGCCGAATAACATATCCAAAATCCGACAAAATTGGACCCCGGGAACACCCCCAAAAATGAAATTCAAAATGGCGGACTGGATGTTTCCTACGAAAAAAAAAATATATATAATTTACGCTTTTATTTATAGAGATACATTTGATGCTTTTTCTTTCAGTTGTAATGTTTTAAATATTCAACAATATACAACACAACCAGTTATTACGCAAATATAATGTTATATAGCTTTTTACAGATTTTTATAATCAATAATACAACAATGATTTTTTTTCCAGTTTCAAGTTATGTTCCTTACAGAGAAGTGATACCTGGTCACAAACATACAGAAATTAATCCTCTTCATCACTATCATCGGATAGATTACCGTACTTGGGTTGTTATCGCAACCACTGATTTGGCACTCGCCACAAGCGGCTGAACAGGGCATTCCATTACGCTTGCATCCACATCTTGAAGTAGCACATTTCGTCTTGCAGGAGCAGCGGATCATGTTGAGTAGATAATTTGGAGCTGGTGGCTTGTCGCAGGCTGTAGGGTAGTAGAATTATTCTTTACATACCAACCCCTGTTCTGCATCGATCTTCTCTTCTGTAGACTTCCAGATTAGTATTTGAAATATGTGCGAAAGCTGTGGTACTTTGTGGACGCATCGGTAGGTGGCAAACGTTCGGGTGTAACAAAAGATTTAGTTGTAGCTACCTTTTCAACTAACATTCGATGACGTAGTGCGTTAGTGGATTCAAGTGTCTTGCAGCCATACAACAGAAGCATTGCCTTTCTTCCAGCGGCTTCAATGTCAGAGTGTTGGCAACATCAGAACAGAATGTGTTTGCAACTGAACGGAGTTCAGCCACCTTCATCAGTGTGTCGAATGCTTTGGCTTTACCGATCGAAAAAATTCTGGATGTGCTATCACAGCCCGTGAAAGCATGCACAAACAGGAGATACTTGCAGATGTCATTGCCTAACAATGATTGAATGCTGAGATATATACACAGGATTAGGAGATGGTCCCCGTCTTATATCGCTGCGATAGTACAACTTGAAACCACTGTCCTTGGCATGGTACAGAAGGTGAATCAGCAAGTCGGTGTCTTCCCCTATTACTGTTGTAGTTGCATTTTCTGATGAGGAAACTGCTGCAGAACGATGTCCACATCAGCATCCCCATCTGCGTTGTGAACAGTACACCCGTGCTTCTTCAACATCTCACCTACGAGGGAAATAAATGCTTGCTTGTTGTTTTCATTAGCCAAGAAGTGTTCCTTCTGGCCAACAAACTTCATGCTTGGACTGAGGTTCACATTTCTGCTTGTCTTGGTGCTGCGTCTTCTGTGGGTCATGTCCTTGATCGTAGGAGAGCTGCTGTAGCCATAAAAACAATGATTGCTTTTCCATATGTTTTCAGAGTGAAATCGGCATATGAGTTGGCGATGCTGTCATATGTTTCATCTTGACGCCAGGAAACACGATGTAGTAGAGATCCACCATCCAATACGTACTGGTCTGTGCACTGAATTTCTTGAACTTCTTCCATGCGTAAAGTGTCAGTGTATTTGATTATTGCATGAGGTAGCTGAGACTTATCGGGTTTCCTCAAGATACTTCGTGATTCGAACAATGCAGGAGGATATGCACACAGTTTCGTAACACATGACATCTTCAAGATTCATGTCTCCGGCAGTGGCAACAGTCATCATTCTCTGAAACAGTAGTGCAGGATCTACTTCTATATCTGAAGCATCAGTGATCACAACGGCAGAAGCAGATCCTAGTGTTTTCACTTTGTCAGATCTTTTGGCAGAATATGTGAAGGCTTGTTTCCCAATCATTTTTACGACAATGTTCGTACCGATTGAATGCAATTGATGAACGTTAACTCCAGGATCAGCAGTTAGCCCTGTTACAATGTTGCAGAGACCCGAGGTAGAATGGAATGGGGATAAGGATTCCAGACGTTCAAGTACTTTCTTCATGTCATTACTGTCCCTGATTTGTCTACTTCCCCTCATTTCCTTGTGCTGTTCACTACTTTCCAACAAAACTCTGGTGTATTCCTGCATTGCTAAGTTATAAGTGGAACACAGAGGCATAGAAAAGAGCCACGTTGTCCTTTGGATGTCTGTAAATCCACTTCCGCGTGTCAGTCCGCCTCTGCTTTTCAGGGAACGCATTAGTACTTGTTCTATCACCAGGTCTGTGCCGAGTCCGGCCCATAATCTGTCGCTTCTTCTTACCACAAACTTACCTTCCTGGAACATTTTGTTAACGGCTGGATTTTCAGAAGGCAAACTTAACATTTTCTGCAGGTACAGGTATATCGATTTCAGGTAATTGTGATGTCCGGCTGCTGCAATTATGGGGATGGTCTCCAGCATAGCTTACAAGTGCAACATCCCCGAGCCGTTTCTGTCTGCTGTTATCAAGGAACGTGCAATGTTGATCATTCGCTGATATTCCAACCAGAGTTGACTTGTTTGCGATGTAGATTGTAGGTCAGTTTTCTTCGCATCCAAAGTGGTAGCAATCTGAGACAATGCATTCGAAGATTCCACATCCTCAACTGATTGTTTGGCGGTCATAACATCGTCGAGCAGGTCACAAGCTTCCTTATGGAGGTCATGAGGAGTTCCATCTTCATTACGAGGGAAAACGTCTGCGACTAGTAAGGTACTAAGAGCTGCATCTACTATCATATGACCACGTATCGCTCTTGAAACAGCTTTTCCAGACATCATGTGTTGCACGGCATTTGGTCCGTATATTTCTTGAAGTACTTCAGACAATCCTGAACCATTCATAAGAGTACCGACTGCTCCCAAAAGATTCATCAGAGTGTGAAATGATCCCAGCATTAAAACAATGTCCTGCAGGTCTCTCTGTTCATTGATGATTTGGGAAGCTTTCCAGAACAAAGGCTGATCAAAGGTAATAATGCATGGGACTTTTTGATCGCGTGCTATCTTGCTCAAATATAGTAATGTCGAAAATATGCAGGTCATGTCAGTTGGCGACATATCTATGATGGGAAGGAACGTGATCGACGCCACACCTGGATGTGAGACACTTGATCCACCGTGAATTGCCTGCATTGTTCCGGACCAACTTGGACCTGATCTTTCTGCTGAAGATATCTGCCAGAGAAGACTAAGTCGACTTATGGTGGCAGTGGGTACTGGAAGTTCGCGAATGAGATGTCCCTCAACATGCTTCTCGCGTGTCTATATTCCCTAATGTCAACGATTGCAATCTTCTTAATGTCATTGTCACACAACATTACGCCTGTGAATAGAAGGGTGGATCTTGATCTTCGGAGTTATTGCGGCAATCATACCCATTCCATGAAGGTATTCTTCCCATCCAAAGTGCAGACATCATGATCGACGTTATCTGCTGCTAGAAGGACTGCAGTGTTTTCATCAACAGTAAAGAGCCAGACCCACTTGCCAGCGCCCCGTTTTCTTTCGAATCTTGTTACTTCTGCATACGACGAACAGTAACCCAGCTGATGGAGAACGTCAATAAGGTACCTTGACCTAAAGTTGTGGTGTAGCTGAACCGACAACCAATCTGTAGTGGACATAGTAATCCTCTAGGACGGGTTTGCTTGCATAATGCTCTGCCCAATTGCACCTATTTTTCTTGAAGCATCCTGTCCCGCAAATGCTTTTGATATAGCAATTTCAGACTGTTGGGAATGTAATCAAGAGCACTTTCTGCAGTGATGTCATTTGGAGATGGATACACATCTTTTCTAGGCGAGTCGACAGACTTGATATCACTTCTGATTATTTTTGCAGCAGCTTCTACTAGGTAAATCTTCTGTAGCTCTATATCTATATCACATTCTTTCGACTTTTTGTGATAATCTATAAGAATTTCATTAGCTGTCTCTCGTAGTGTTACTACATCTGCCTTCCCACTTTCACCTGATATTATGATCTTGTCTCCGTAACGTTCTAAAAGCTTTCTCTTCATGTGCCTGCGTTCGTAGACAGAGCTCTGACTTCCTTGAAGATATTCCTCCATTTTGGAAATTAGGTCTCCAATCAACAGTTGTTCATCATCATTCTCTTCCAGGTAAGCACAGGTCTGAAGGAATGCTTGGTGTTGCTCTTCATTAGTTGGTCTCCCTTTCTTCGAATCATGATCGTCGGAGGAGTATGCGCGAGGAATGTTTTTTCCACTTCGAAAATTTACGCTGCAGGTGTGATGGTAGACACAATCTGCAGCAGGAAGATCACGAAGATAATACTCCAGACGGCCTTTTACATTAAACGACCATTCATCGCAGCGGCTTTCACAGCACCTTTTTATGGTTTCGGAGAACTCTGTAGTTCTTATTTGACATGCTCTGATTTTGGTTTGTGTTTGGAAAAAAAGTCCACAAAGGTATCACAAAACAAATAGTGAGTAGCACTGGAAAATGCGTATTCATGAAAACGAGCACTTTTCCTTGGTATTGCCTCGGCTGCGGTCTGTCGCTTCTTTATTTGAATGGTCTTTTTATCCGTAAACCTTTTCCTACATACAACGTGAACACTTATTCCAGCTGTTGCAACAACATCGCTTCCACGGCTGCGGCTGGATGCATTTATACCATCTGCTCCTTTTTGCGAGATGTGAACCACTTCCTGTCCGCTGTCCAATTTCTCCTTACAAATCACGCACAATTCTTCAGGGGTCTGCATTCTTGAAGGCGGACGCACACCGAGTCAGCCGTACACCGAGTCAGCCGTACACCGAGTCAGTCTGAAACAGAAAACACAAATTAATAAACTGTGTTGCAGTATTTAAAAGGAGTACATAATAACAGTTTTAAAGAAAATGACAAGCACAAATACGCAGATTTGATAGTGGGTAGTAGGAATTAAAGAGTTGTATATAATATAAGTTTATAAAGATGTAGCAATGTCCATTCTCACATACACTCCATACAGTATATTTTATTTACATTACGTGACGTCATAGTTTAATACTAGCCGCCTAATACAATTTTTAATGTCATATAGGTTAATTTAGAAACGAAAATGTGTTTTAAAACATTTTACTGATCAAGAAAAACGTCATAACTCTCTCTACAAAGCGAAATTAAAATTTATTGTATTTCGTAGGAAACTGCCAGAGCGCCATTTTGAATTTCATTTTTGGGGGTGTTCCCGGGGTCCAATTTTGTCGGATTTTGGATATGTTATTCTACAATGGTTCCTGAGCTGGAAACAGTTTAGAAAGCTTCTGAAGCAATTTTGCCCAGGTTGAAGCTATTTTTGCTCTAGATTGCCTGGACTATAAGGGGATAGTCGTGTGGAAGATCGTGACGAATAGACAGATGAATGAGTAGTATGCCCGCAAAAATGCCGAGTGCAATGCAACTGCTGGCAGGCAACATTGCAACATCGCATGCAGCATGGTGAGAATGTTTTTGAACCCCCCCTTCAGCCCCCAGGAAAAATAATTATATATATTTATATATATATACCTATGAACTCCAAGCGTAACCTAACCTGGCTGCTCAAGCCACAAATATATATATATATATATATACAGGGTGTACATAAAGTCAGGATCTATTTTTGTGAAGCACTTGGAAATTATATAGAATTCAATAATAAAATGATAAAGTGGTAACATTTATTAAATAATTAAGAGTAGGATTCGACGTGACGCCCATCAGTATCCCTGCACAGCTCAAATCGTTCCGCAGCATTTCTAAACACATTCTGGAGCATTTGCGGGGTTATGTTAACTGCAGCAGTTCGTATACGTGTACGTAAGTTTTCAAGACTCGTAATCTTCGTCTGATAGACGTGCGATTTGATAAGGCCCCATGCAAAGAAATCTAAAGGGGTTAAATCCGGTGATCTCGCTGGCCAAGGTCTGTTGCTTCCGCGTCCGATCCAGCGATTTGGAAAACGTCTATTTAGATAATCTTGAACAATTTTGGCATAGTGACAAGGAGCACCATCATGTTGATAGACGACGGTACTAACAATCCTATCCCCGTCGTCTATCAACATGATGGTGCTCCTTGTCACTATGCCAAAATTGTTCAGGATTATCTAAATGGACGTTTTCCAAATCGCTGGATCGGACGCGGAAGCAACAGACCTTGGCCAGCGAGATCACCAGATTTAACCCCTTTAGATTTCTTTGCATGGGGCTTTATCAAATCGCACTTCTATCAGACGAAGATACGAGTCTTGAAAACTTACGTACACGTATACGAACTGCTGCAGATAACATAACCCCGCAAATGCTCCAGAATGTGTTTAGAAATGCTGCGGAACGATTTGAGCTGTGCAGGGATACTGATGGGCGTCACGTCGAATCCTACTCTTAATTATTTAATAAATGTTACCACTTTATCATTTTATGATTGAATTCCATATAATTTCCAAGTGCTTCACAAAAATAGATCCTGACTTTATGTACACCCTGTATATATATATATATATATATATATATATATATATATATATATATATACACAAACTCAGAATGGTCCCTGAAGCAACATATATATATATATATATATATATATATATAATGTATATGGGATGAATTTCAGAATTAAACACGTGAAATGAATGAATAATGCAAGCCCGCAAGGAAAAAAATTATTCCAAGGCCGTTCGTGTATTCAGTGTACACTTCGTCAAGGAATGAAGAGAGAAGGCGAGATGACAAAATATATACCTACGTACAGCGGGACAGAAAAATAAAAAGATTAGCACATGATTAACAAGAGTTAATTAGAGGCAAAGGGATTTTAACAGGATCTTGTCAATTTTATACATTCCCGTAATGTTATTGAAATTATTTTTAAAATGGATAAATGCACATTCTAGAATATTCCTTTCAATTATGTATATATTTTTAACAAGCACTTTAGAACTATCCCACTTGATACTATGATCACATCCAGGCCCTCTCAGAGGTCCAGAGAGGCCCGGGCCACTTCCAGCTTTTGAGGTCCATAGCTAAACCCAATTATTACTTTCACTGCAAAACATTATATTCAAACCTGAAAGTTTCTAAATTTGAGGCCACCCTTAAGCTTGAGGTCCAGGCCAAATGGCCCTCCTAGCCCCACTCTGATAGGCCCTGATTACATCTGTACATATGGTTAAACAGTGCACTAGACTTATTTGCTCTTCTACACGCATATTTATGCTGTTTTACCCTAATATCTAACGTTTTAGCCGTTTGGCCTATACAGTATACTGTACACTAGGCCGGGTCGAAATTTTTTATTTCTTGCGTACATAGTTTGAGGTGGTTCAATCAATCATAGTAACACCCTGGTAAAATATTTTTGAATTCTGAGGACCCTACCCCCTACCGGTTTCAGTTTTTTCAGAAAATTTGTAAAATTCGAGATAATTTGCGATTTACTTCGAAATTTTTTTATTATTAAAAAAGTTCGCTTATAAAACAGTTATATGTATTTTTTAATGAAAAAAAATTTAAAAATACAAAAATGCATGAAAAAAAATTTAATACATAAATTTTTAGCTATTATTGGTAGAAATTTGGAAATTAAGAGACAGAAATTCAATAAAATTTTTGACCTAAAACTAATGTTTTTTTTTATTCCTTCCATTGACTTTTCCACTCAAAAGTAGGCAGTTCTTTTCTAGACTCTAAAGTATTTAAAATAAATTTATGCAGATTAATATAACCAATTCTTTCCTGCTAGATTTAGTTAATAAGTTCACACCCCGTTCAACGCTTTGGCTGTGACATAGAAAATCCAGTATTTCTAGAGGTTTAGTTCTAATCTGAAGCAATTGCTCATTGGTAAAATTACTTAGCAAAGGTGGAGGAGTGATTATCTGCTCATTCCAATTAATCAAATCAATATAATCATTTGCTAAAAAATTTATAGATCTTGGTAGCTCAAAATTTCTGGCTCCTGAAAACCCAGTTCTGGAAAGAATTATCTTTTGAATTGCTAGCTCTCTAATATGTAATCGTTCGTCAGAAACCATTGACAGGAGTATATTTTCAGGATTAGCGAAGTAAGCGTTGTTTTTCATGACCGGCTCAATAATTTTCTTGAATTTTACATCTAAATTTCGAAGAAGAATTGTCATAAACCAAAAATTCGCGCACCCTCAGTGGCTTTTGGGTGATTTTATTTGAAATACGCAGGGGCATAAAAATTGATGACAAATATGACAAGATCTTTTAGGTTAGTATCATGATTTGATGTAGAAATGTATAGGCGGAGAACCCTATTAGCCAAAGTCAACCACCTGGCGTGATTTTGTCGTCCTGGAGATCTTACAGCGAGACCCTCAGAAACATTTCCTGTTTGTATTGCATGACACATTTCGTACAAGTATTTTTGGTCACTACTCAAATCTTTTACAATATTAGGAGGTATTTCTTGAACTTTATCTTCTATCGGTTCAAAATGTATTACTTTCAGTTTTGTTAAATGAGCTTTTAATTTCTTGCCAAGTGGCCCTTCAAAGGTGTTTGGGCCAGTGGTTCTGCCCTCAATGCTTTTGTAAAAGTGCATCAAGGGCAATTCGTTTAAATGTAATTCACAAACGAGCCACTGAAGGGACCTGCCAAGATGAAGTTCTATTAACTTAATGACCCCTCCAACTCTGCCTGTGTTCACTGGGGTTCCATTACAAAGTAGACCTTTAATTGAATTAGCACTATTGAATCTTCAATAACAGTAATTATTTCATCAGCAATCGCCCTTGCAGTGCCATTATTTGGTACTACGTGACCACTGTAAACGCTTTGCGGCTCTTTAATTATAACATACTGTAGTGTTCTTTTATTTTGCCTGATTATGTCAGTGTATCATCTTTTCTTCCATCAAATCCAATACATTCCACATTTTGGTTTTCTTCTTTATACTTATCATTGTTTATTTTACCAATTCTGTTTTTTTTCTCTTTCAACTTTTTTTCGATCAAGCATATTTTCTAAACTTAAAATCTTCATATCTTTTAAGGCAGCGTTTATAAGGGCTGATGTGGCCCTATTGCTTACTCTATATCTCTCTGAAGTTTTGGCTAAATTTTCATAGGTATATCTATTTTTAAAATTTTCTATTAATTCTAAGTCTTCTTCATAATCTAAGTCCTCTCTGTCTTGAAAATCGACATCTTCATTTACATTATCATCTTCTATCACTTCTGATGATACAAATTCCCTTGCTTCTCTTAATTTTTTTTTGATTTCTTTTCCCTTTCCTGTGCTTTTTGGATTTTGCCCAACTTTCTCAAATTACTTGAAGTAGTTTTTTTTATCAATTTTTCCTAACTGTTTTTTCTTTCTTTTTGACCAATAAAAGCTTCCCATTCTATAATAGGTATTTTATGTTCACAACTTCACACCTACAAAGTTTTCTATCCCTTATGCCTTTATCATAACAGTGGCATGGAGATATGTCAAACATCTCGTCATATTTCTTTAATTTTTCATAATATTTTTCATTTCTTTTTATCATAGGGTATTTAGTTAACTTATCAGAATCTTCGGTTCTTTTGCTTTATCCTCCCAACACTAATTTTTTTATATAATGTTGGTTTGGTTTTGGTTATGGTACTTTATTTTCCTTCCATTATAAAAAAAATTAGTGTTGGTATTAGGTTAGGTTAGGTTAGGTTAGGTTACGGTAAAAACAACCCGCCGCAGGCGTTAGCCGTTATAAAAAAAAATTAGTGTTGGGAGGATAATCCGAATCTTCTATAAGTCTAGTAACTCTAACATAAATTCCCTTTGTATCAATTGTTGGGAAAGAAAATTTTTGCCAAATTTCTTTTATATCTTGAACAACTACGTTATAGCAATCATTTTTATTTATTTTACCCTGTGCTTTAGATTCTTCCTCTCTAACAATAAAATGGACGTGCCTTACAACATCAGCTTTTGATGACGTCATGGCAGATGAAAATTTTGCTGGATATCCGAAGACTGCATTGTGGCTTCTTTTTCTAGTAGCCATAATTTAATTTAATAAGATGCTAACCATATTTTATTTATTACTGATATTTTAAAATTAAATAACGTATTTTAATACAAACTTTTAACATTCTAGGTACCTAAATAGGAATCTGGAAAGAAAAAAACAAAAATAATGTAATATTAGGTCTTACTGAATATCCGGTGCTATGAGTCAGCACCGAATTTAAGACCCCTACCCCCTACCCCCGAAAGCAAAAAAAATAATATTTAGGGTCGATTTTTACGATTTTCGATTTTTGGCCTATTTCCCATACAAATTCATATGGAAAAAGTGAGTATCGGTAAGGGGGGTAGCGAAGGTCTCACAGCCTTGATTTTTGGTTTCGATACTACTATTACAAAATGATCAACCTCACAATATGTACCTAAGCAAAATCTTGACCTTCACCCCATTTCGACCCGGCCTATAGTGACACGTATACTGAGTTACATTGTGTACATCCGACCGAATACATACAACCAACCGCATTATCCGGACTCTTCTTTATTAGGCGTGATTTAACAGTATTATTATACAGGGTGTACATAAAGTCAGGATCTATTTTTGTGAAGCACTTGGAAATTATATGGAATTCAATCATAAAATGATAAAGTGGTAACATTTATTAAATAATTAAGAGTAGGATTCGACGTGACGCCCATCAGTATCCCTGCACAGCTCAAATCGTTCCGCAGCATTTCTAAACACATTCTGGAGCATTTGCGGGGTTATGTTATCTGCAGCAGTTCGTATACGTGTACGTAAGTTTTCAAGACTCGTAATCTTCGTCTGATAGACGTGCGATTTGATAAAGCCCCATGCAAAGAAATCTAAAGGGGTTAAATTTGGTGATCTCGCTGGCCAAGGTCTGTTGCTTCCGCGTCCGATCCAGCGATTTGGAAAACGTCCATTTAGATAATCCTGAACAATTTTGGCATAGTGACAAGGAGCACCATCATGTTGATAGACAACGGGGATAGGATTGTTAGTACCGTCATCTATCAACATGATGGTGCTCCTTGTCACTATGCAAAAATTGTTCAGGATTATCTAAATGGACGTTTTCCAAATCGCTGGATCGGACGCGGAAGCAACAGACCTTGGCCAGCGAGATCACCAGATTTAACCCCTTTAGATTTCTTTGCATGGGGCTTTATCAAATCGCACGTCTATCAGACGAAGATTACGAGTCTTGAAAACTTACGTACACGTATACGAACTGCTGCAGATAACATAACCCCGCAAATGCTCCAGAATGTGTTTAGAAATGCTGCGGAACGATTTGAGCTGTGCAGGGATACTGATGGGCGTCACGTCGAATCCTACTCTTAATTATTTAATAAATGTTACCACTTTATCATTTTATGATTGAATTCCATATAATTTCCAAGTGCTTCACAAAAATAGATCCTGACTTTATGTACACCCTGTACTTAAAGACTACATTGATACCAATTACTTTAAGTAATGTCGGAAGATATTGAAAATTAACATGGTAAGGTAGCCTAACGATATTTTTGTGCTCAAATTCCTTTAGAGTTACACTATTATAATACCTATTCTTGGCTTTCCTAAGGCAATTATCTAGAATAAAATAGGATATATATATATATATATATATATATATATATATATATATATATATACAGAGTGTCCAAGAAGTCTTGGAGGAGTTTTATTTGGCTATAACTTTTTTCTTTTTGAGTAATTTATTTCTTTTTCTTTTTCAATTAAAGTACCCTTGCTGCGATTAATGAAAATGGAATCCTGGACAGTGCAGCAAAGATGGCTATTGTGGAACTTTATTTGACAAACAACTCTTCCATCGTTGCCGCTCAAAGAGCGTTTAGATTAAAATTCAACACACGTTCTGCTCCTCCTGATCCAGTTATTCGACAGTACGTCGCTAAATTTCGCATGGGAAAGGGTCAGGGAGACGAACCACGGACTGGGCGTCCTCGGACAAGCCGAAGTCCAACTCGGGTTGAAATGGTTCGTGAAAGTGTTGAGGAAAATCCACATCAGTCCGACGACGCAGCCAGGAATTAAACATTTCAAGAAGTTCCTTACATCAAATTTAAAGAGGGGATATCAATCTTTCCTTACAAAATTCAAATTGCTTAAGAAATTAAACCACAAGATCATCAGAGTCCGATAACTTACGCTAATGCTATTTTAGATTTACGCAATGAAAATGAAGATTTTCACCAGATACTAAATTTGTATTTAAAATCGCAATAAATATATTTTCAAGTGTTACAAACCTTTTTTTATTTGATCCCCAAACAAAAAAGCTATAGCCAAATAAAACCCATCTAAGACTTCTGGGACAGCCTTTACTTAAAACTTAATTATTGGTCTGAAAACAATTACTGGGACAGTTATGTATCAAGAATGTAGGCTGAGTTGAAGCTGATTTTTATTGCGAAAGAAACAGATGTTTAATTGAAATATTCGTTTAGTTATATATATATATATATATATATATATATATATATATAATAATAATAATAATGCTTAAGCACATATTTAGAATACAGCTGTATGTTTGATTTAGTGTTAACGTTTCTTTAAATTTATCTTCCAAAACACCCTTCTACACAAATGTTAATACAGACGAATTAACGTCTATATACCGAGTGTTCCAAAAGTCAGTTTACTGAAGAAAATGTTCTCCTAAGGTGAGTTTCTACAAGAAAAAAACTTGTTTCATAAATATATTTACAAAACATAAGAAAACAAAGAAAAAAAATTTCTGAAACATATTTACAAAACATGAGAATAGTTCTGGTTACAATAACTGTTCAAAATGTCCTTGTTGTTCGATGCACATCTTGTATCTGTCAACAGTTGACCGGCAAATTGCTTTACATAGTTCTTTATCATTGTTTAAGAGCTGGAATTCTTCACAAATGTAGTCTTTAAGGTCCTGAAGACATGCTGGCTTTTTGCTGTAAAAAAAATTGTCATAAAGTTTAGAATAGTCATCAGGAGCAAATATTTTCCTCGGTAAACTGACTTTTGGGACACCTTGTATTTCACCCAGAGCACTATTAAATAAGGCTACTTTATATTTAGAACAGAGAATATACGAAGTACCAGATTCTCTACATATAATTATTGTTCAGTAATTAACTCGCATGAGGTGAAATCTTTGTCAAACAGGTAATTCCAATTAAGTTAGGATATATGGTATGTTCTGTGTATATATATATATATATATATATATATATATATATATATATATATGAGAGAGAATTGTGCTTTGAGTAAATAACTGTAGATAAAGTTATTAGGCAGGACCTGTGTCTTGATACATCTGAAAACTTTTCCCTCATCTGATGGGTTTAAAGGAAGTAATATAAAATAAACCTGTAGTAAATTATAGCCACCCATATATCTAAAACGATCTACATAAATTCCATTAACATGTTTTGATTAGCAAAATACGTTTAGAAAAACAATATTGGCTCAATCACCTGACCTCGCTGGCAAATCTCAGTCCAGGTGATGCGGAGTTTGTCAGATTTGGCTGGTAAAAGAATGTTCATTTATTATTCTACACATGCATTCGTGTTGATACCTACTAAAGAATGTATTTATATATTTTTCCTGTATATATATATATATATATATATATATATATATATATATATATATATATATATATATGCGTGTATTTATTTCTGAAGTTAATTGCTCACAGACTTTTTATATATTGTGAAACACAATATCCGTCAAAAATAGGATATTTTCTTTTATAAAAAATTACTAAGTTAGCCCTGAAAATAAAATCTAGTTTTATTATAAAATTATATTAATATTTTTTATAATAAGATTTGAAGATGTATTTGTATAGTAAGACAAAAAATTTGTTTTTGTTTTAAATTTGGTTTACCATATTTCAGTTTTTGTTTAAAAGAGCGCCGCGCCGACAATACATGGCCTTCTTGTGGTCTTCTGTCATGAGAAGCTTAATAATTTTGCTATTGGCTGTGCCGTTTATTGAGACCGTACTGGTCTACTGTGGCCTCATAAACGTATTTAAATGTGTTAATGAGAAGATTAAAAGCTTTGTCTATGGTCTGTGTCGTATTTCGAGACTATATTGGTCTATCAGGTGTTGGTAAGTAAGATCTGGTTGGTAAGTAAAAGCTGTAAGTAAGTCGCCTTTGGTCTATCAGGCGTTGGTAAGTAGGATCTTCTTGGTAAGTAAAAGACGTAGGTAAGTCGGATATGTAATACTATGTTACTGGTGAGAGGTCTTAAAGTCTATACTTAGACGATTGTGTAGCCTTCATCTCGACTACGTGTTCTTGATGGGAGGAGCTCCTAAAAGTCTTTATTTATACTGTGTTACTGGCAAACGAACATGCATACACACCCACATACATACATTTCATATAATTTTGTAGGCCTGAGCTGCCTTAGGTTAGGATACCCTTGGAGTTCAGATACACGTATATATATAAAAGAAACTTTCTATACATACATACACACCCACATATATATATATATATATGATACACACAGACCGTGCATGGAACAAGGAACTCTTCTAGAAAAATTAAATCCACTATAGTCCGAATAAGTAATGGTAAATGACAAATACTATAGTTTTTCTTTTTCATGATGCTAGCCCGACGTGGGCAACGGGTCACTCGCAAAGAAGTCCCAAAAATATAGCTTCCCTCACCAGCTATCTGCAAAGCAGATAGGATCCAGCTTTGGGACAGGATCTAGGGTTTAAAGCAGTCTAGCCCAGCTACATTTAGAACCTCAATATAAGCAAAAGACTCGCTGCCTTCACGTCAGATTGAATACATCAAAGAAAAAGGGGTAACTATTATATTTTTAGCTAAAAACAAAAACTTAAACCTCAACTGGCAGAATTGAGCGTCCACTTTTCAAGGCACAAACATGTCCGTTTCATGATGGGAATGAACTCAGAATGGTTCCCTGAGGTTTTTTTTATGATACACAGACCGTGCATGGAACAAGGAACTCTTCTAGGAAAATTAAATCCACTATAATCCGAATAAGTAATGGTGAATGACAAATACTATAGTTTTTTCTTTTTCATGATGCGGTCCCAAAAATATAGCTTCCCTCACCAGCTATCTGCAAAGCAGATAGGATCCCTAGATCCTGTCCCAAAGCTGTATCCTATCTGCTTTGCAGATAGCTGGTGAGGGAAGCTATATTTCTGGGACCTCTTTGCGAGTGACCCGTTGCCCGCGTCGGGCTAACATCATGAAAAGAAAAAGTATAGTATTTGTCATTTACCATTACTTATTTGGACTATAGTGGATTTAATTTTCCTAGAAGAGTTCCTTGTTCCATGCATGGTCTGTCTGTATCATAAAAAAACCTCAGGGAACCATTCTGAGTTCATTTCCATATATATTTGTGGCCTGAGCAACCAGATTAGGTTACTGTTGGAGTTCACAGATATATATATATATATATATATATATAAATTTTTTGGGGTCTGAAAGGAGTGGAGGGGGGTTCAAAAACACTCTCATCATGAAACACTCTCATCACTCTCTTCAGCTCGTGTCACGGAAACGGAATTTCTGAAACCATCGTTGAGCATCACCTTCGCTGACGGAGTTCTCTCCCCATGCTTGACAAATTTTGCGCGAAGTCCGAGCTGCACTACTCCCAAGTTTGAACTCGTACAAAAGGCACACTCGAATTTGCTCCGCTGTCATTGTTCTTCTTAATGCTGAAAAAATATGAAAAATATAAAAGAAGGAACAAAATATATATATTTATAATATAACAAATTAAAGTAATTATAACCTATCTTAGTTCAATGTATAGAGATACAACAATAAAAAACGTGTGCACCTTTTAATTTCACTGTTCCAAAACCGACAATACTTTCCTTCAGCCTGATATATATATATATATATATATTATATATAACTCGAGTTTAACTCTGAGTTTCGCTGATTCTGTAAATTCACATTCGCTCAATTGCACAGTTATTCACTGCACAACATATAGTTGCAACGTTTTTTGCGTCTTTCAGCATTTGTTTTGTTTATTAAAGGAAGAAAACCATTAATCTCCTTATTTTAATGACATTTATTAATTTGATCGAAAGGTCTGGTGAAGTCAAGCCTCAAGGAAACATTTATTTAATTAATCTAATTACATTATTATAGGTCCTACGATCAACACACCTATATATACAGGGTGAGTCAAAAGTCTCCATACATAGGCAAAATGGTCATGATAAATAAATGATTATTTATTTTTTATTTATTTTGCAAGTGATGTGCTGAGATGCCATTGTCCCAAGAAGAGCGTATAGAGATAATTCTTCTGGCAGGATCAGGAAGCTGTCGCAAGGTTGCCGAGGATTTTAACAGGAGACACGCCCCCGGCATGCACATCACACACGACACCGTTGCCAAACTCATTGAGAAGTTCAAGAAGACTGAAGTGTTGCAGACCAACCGAGAAGTGGCCGTCCACGAACAGCCACCAATGAAGGCACAGCGACCATGGTGCTGGCAGCGTTCGCAAAGAATCCAAAAAAAAGCACTAGACGGATGTCTGCAGAATGCGGTGTCATCCAAAGGAGTATCGTCCGCATTATGAAAGAACACAGATGGCATCCATACAAAATGCAAATGTTGCAGTATCTTAGCGAAGACGACACCGGACAGGCGGCTGGAATTCTGTGAATGGGCAAGAACAAAAGTGGACGAAGACACGGGGTTCTCGACTGGCATCCTGTTTTCAGATGAAGCCAACTTTTATGTTCATGGAGAGTTAATCGTCAAAACGTACGTTATTGGAGTGATGACAACCCGCACTGGATGAGTCCCTCAAAGACACAAGGCGCTGGAAAAGTGATGGTGTGGTGCGGGATATGGGGCAACACAATTGTTGGCCCTTTTTTCATTGACACAATCTGAATGCCGAAATGTATCTAAACATGCTGCAAGACACAGTCATGCCGTCCCTGCTGAACGAGGACGGGGGATTTCCAGCGTACTTTCAGCCACCCCATTACGGTATCTGCGTGCGCCAGTGGCTGGATCAGCAGTTTCCGGTCACTGGATTGGCCGCCGTGGTCCCGTGGAGTGGCCTCCGAGGTCCCCAGACCTCACACCCCCTTGATTTTTACTTGTGGGGGCACTTGAAGGCCATGGTGTACCAGGTGAAAATACAAAACACGGACCACCTAAAGGAACGCATTGCCTATGTATGGAGACTTTTGACTCACCCTGTATATATATATATATATTATATATATACGAGGGTAATTCAATAAGTATCTGCACTTTTTATTTTCACAATTTTATTTTCACATCTGATAGATTATAACACATTACTTCTCAACATAGTCTCCCTTTTTCTCAATACACTTAGTCCAGCGATCTACAAGCTTATTAATGCCATCACAAAAGAATGTTTTTGGCTGTGTGCGTGGCCAGTCATGCACCGTCTGCTTCAGGTTATCATCGTCTTGGAATCGCTGACCTCTCAAAGCGTCTTTTAGTGGTCGAAACAGGTAAAAAATCTGGACTGTAGGCTGAATGGTCGAGAACTTCAAATTTAAGTTTTTGAAGGCATTTTCTAGTCTGTGCAGCGGTATGAAGGCGCGCATTGTCGTGTAACATAATAACACCTTCCCACAATCTCCCTCTCCGTTTTGTGTGAATTGCTTGCTTTAACTCATTCCGAAGCATGTCAGAATACGATACACTTGTTACTGTAATTCCACGCTCTAAATAATGTTCAAGGATAGGGCCTCGTGTATCCCAAACAGTGTTAGCATAACTTTACCTGCTGACGGCTGAGCTTTGAATTTCCTTGGAACGGGAGATGTTGTATGCTTCCATTGCATTCTGTTACACGACAACACGCGTCCTTATACCGCTGCACAGACTAGAAAATGCCTTCAAGAACTTAAATTTGAAGTTCTCGACCATCCAGCCTACAGTCCAGACTTGGCACCTTCGGATTTTTACCTGCTTGGACCACTAAACGACGCTTTGAGAGTCAGCGACTCCAAGGCGATGATGACCTGAAGGAGGCGGTGCATGACTGATTACACACAGAGCCAAAAACATTGTTTTGTGATGGCATTAGGAAGCTTGTAGATCGCTGGACTAAGTGTATTGAGAAACAGGGAGACTATGTT
Source organism: Bathynomus jamesi (assembly GCA_023014485.1). Lineage (NCBI taxonomy): Eukaryota > Metazoa > Arthropoda > Malacostraca > Isopoda > Cirolanidae > Bathynomus > Bathynomus jamesi. Next base: position 67,587 of record JAJOZX010002847.1, read on the forward strand.
GAGAAGTGATGTGTTTATAATCTATCAGATGTGAAAATAAAATTGTGAAAATAAAAAGTGCGGATACTTATTGAATTACCCTCGTGTGTATATATATATATATATATATATATATATATATATATATATTATATATGTGGGGAATTAGTTTGAAATTCAATAGAATTGTTTTGTGAATTTTGCTATTTTTTAATTTGACTAATTATTATAGTTAAATTTTATTACAATAACAATATTTTAAATTTTTACGTTTGATGAAAAGATTAAATTTATTAACAGTGTCTTCAAAAGCTTATTGTCATCCATTTGAAAGGCAACTTATAATTCCCCAGACTAGCTGCAAAGAATAGAATTAATTCAAAACAAATAAGTATAAATAAATGACAAATTTAATTATGAAAAATATAATGATAATCAGTAAGTAAAAAATTAGTAGATTTTAAAGTTGTTTACTAAAACTAATATTTAGCTTAAGAACCCTTTTAAATGATTTAAAATTGAATTTAATCGGAATATGATAAAATTAACTTCAGTATATCTGATGAAATGCAATTAATTGTTAAGAACTTGAATATTAAATGATACCTTAGCAAATGAATTATCAAAGAATATTTAATACGTATAGAATTAATGTGAACAAAACTGAAGTAAATCTTGAAATAAATTTAGTTTTATATAGTGAAAGTAAATGATTGAAATTTCACTTACGACTGTAGATTCGACAATAATTAATATGATTGTTAATGATGAATGAAGGTAAGTTTTTATAGAATTGATAATGCAGCAATATTCAAAACTAAAGCACAAATGATGAATTTTAGTAAGACCAAAACAAATTTAAATATTATTATAATAATACTTCATAAACAAATTATGATTTAACTCAAATTATAAGCCGACAACGACAACAGACAATACGAGCTTAAACAAATTCAGACTTTACAGAGTAAACAAATTCAGACTGACTTTACATACTTGCCAACCCTACCGATTGAGGCGTTAGGCTTCCGATTTGAAGGCTATTCTACCGCCTCGGTGGTGTAGTGGTTATCGTCGCTAACTACGAATCCATCGGCCCCGAGATCGAAACCAAGTGATGGCAGGCGGCGCGCAGCAAACCCAGCTGGTAGCTAAACGGGTATTGGAAGTTGGGCAACTCGGGACCCGTAAAGAAATCACAATTTTGTAGGTATATAGGACGAGTAATTGGATCCATTAAATACAAAAACATTTAGCTTCACATTCTGTCTTCCATTCTGTATCACTTTTTATAGCGTTCTAACTTTTCTTTAGGTGTAACTGGAATTTGAGAAAGCCGCTGCAATTTTTTGGTTAAAAAAATCGTGGGGCAACTCGGAACCCGGGGTTCCTTTTTGCCCCTTTTCCGAAATTTCAGTACCGTACCACGCAGTCACTGATGAAACTTAAGATACGACACGTGAAAATTAAACACTGATCAATAAGTAGCCTACACACAAAAAGCAACAAAATAAGTTCTTACAGCTTTGGAATTATGAATCAAGGCAAAATTTGCTGATGATAGATCACATGGAGAAAAAAAATGAGACTTTCGAATTTTTGCATAGCTGTATGGCGCAACCCGCCCCGAACCACTGTTTCAAGGCCACAGATCAGTGTCGGCACCGAAGGAGGTAGAGTAAAGCTAGATGGCAGCACTAGTTTGGGCTGTAGTGGGGGTGTTCCGAGTTCCCCCGTGGTTGGGGTGTGGTTCAGATTCCACATTAAACTGTAGGTCAAGGTGGAGTGACAAAATTGACCTTCGTCAAAATTAACAATTCGGGTGGAAGCTAAACCAAGGTTATTCTACAAATAATATCAAGCCTTTTATGCTCAGAATGCATTGTAGAGTGCATCATTTAAGGCTACATTTTCAAGAATTTCCGTGGGGTGAGGTATGCTCCCGGACACCCTGGTATTGATTACAACTCGTACCGCTTTTGCTTTTCAAAATGTTGGCAAGTATGACTTTTATTAAACAGATAGTTAAAAGGTCAAAACGGGTCGGTTGGTTAGTTGGTTATTTATTATTAATATTATTAGGAGGAAAAATTCTCGACACAGAGAGAGAGAGAAGAGAGAGAGAGAGAGAGAGAGAGAGAGAGGAATACATGAACATTTCCTCCTTAGGATATTAATTTTAAACACTTGGAGTTTATCTTACAGCACTTACCTACGTCAGAATTCATCTTCGTCAACAGGAGGATATTTTTCTGACGGAAATTTCCTCGCATCTGCGTTTACACATCACACCAACGCCTTTGTTCTCGACCTCAGAGTTGGACTTTATGCGCTTACTCATAAAAGATAACAACTGTTCGAAAATTATTTTCTTACACCTGCATCAATTTTGATCGTGAGAAGCCTTAACAACAGTTTAACTGTTTTCATTCCTCGAGTCGTTAACAGGTGTAGTTTGAAAGTCATCCTCCTTTGCCCATCTTTCGGAGAACAACTCTACCTTGGGTTTTTGCCTCCTACAGTGTCTATTATTTTTGGCCTAGGCCTACTTGACTTAGCCTACTGCGGTCTGATAATACCGCTACAGACATTCATGCCTTACAGCCTAATTTCCTCTTCACCGCCGATTACAAACTCAGTGAAAGCGTTGCTTATAGGCCCTTGCGCCCTACGGCTGTGTAATACCTAAACTCAGTGTCTATAACCTGTGTCTATAACGAGCAAACATGTTAGGTTAGGTCCCCCTACTCCCCACTACCACCCTTCCCTAGACCTTGCGCATCTTTTCCAGCAATGTTGCAAAATGTTGCAATAGGCTCTATGCCCTTTATTTTAAGGTTTGGGGCCCCACTAAGCCCCCACCCCCATTTACAGCCCTCTGCGCATCTTTTTATACAATGTTGCTAAGGCATGCCGCATCATGTTATTATGTTGCATGCAATTGCATTGCACTCGACAGTTTTGCCATGATACTATTATTCCATATTCTATTCCTACTACTAATGAAAAAAATCTTTGTTTAACTTTACTTGTTCTAATGCTATCCGCAATAGAGAGGAGTGTTTCAGAGGTACCGTCGACATCCAAATCCTGACTCTCACTCAGCTTATTTATATTTCTGCCCGGAATCGTGCAAGATATGTTCTTCGACTCACCAAAAATCCCTTCATCCGATAAAAATGTGAAAACCTATCCAATTCTAAGTCTTCTCGCTCTTTCTGGCATCTCGGTAAGAACCTCCCGAACAACTTTACTTCTTCTTTCCCTCCTTTTTTCCATTCTGACGGCTCATTTGCCGTCTCTTCTCCTAACAAAGCTGAACTCTTCGCTCACACTTTCGCTTCCAACTCAACCATGGACAACTCAGGTGCTGTTCCTCCATCTCCTCTTCCCTCCGACTGAATTATATCTGAAATTAGAATCTCTCTCCAAAGATGTTCTTCCTGCCCTATCTGGATCAACTCTAGTAAGGCGTACGGTCCTCATGGTGTTTCTCCTGTTGTTCTCAAGCACTGTGCTTCTGTGTTGACACCCTGCCCAGACAAACTCTTTCGTCTTTGTTTTTCATCTGGTATTTTTTCTTCCTGTTGGAAGTTCGCTTTCATTCAACCTGTCCCAAAGATGGGTGACCACTCTCAACCTTCCACCTACTGTATCGTCTAATTGCTTTGATTTCTTGTCTTTCTAAATTTTTGGAATCTATCCTTACCAGGAAGGTTCTTAAACACCTCTCTTCTCACAATCTTTTTTCAGCAAGGGACGCTCTACTGGCGATCTTCTTGCATATCTCTATGATTCTTGGTCATCCTCCTTTCGCGATTTCGGTGAAACCTTTTCAGTTTCGCTAGACATATCAAAAGCTTTTGATAGAGTTTCGCACAAATCTTTAATCTCCAAACTGCCCTCCTCTGGGCAACAATCTTTCTCAATCCATCTTTCCCCCTGTCTACGACCTCCACTCTTTCAAACACAGCGTGTTCAGGTATCTCGAAAAGAACTAGACCTTGATTTTGGCTCTCTTCTTCTCCTATGGAGAGGTGGCCTTTTTGTGTGTGTTATTACGAGTATGTATGCAGAGTTTTCTCAAGTCATTGGTTCATGGTTAAAGAGTTAACACTATGTGGACTGAATTTTCTGTCCCTTTAAGTTATAAATGCGTGTATGTGAAAGGTTAGAAATTTGTAATAGTTATCTATATAGGACTAATGATATGGTCACATGCACTTCCATATTCAGTGCTGTTGTACTGCATTACTGTATAACTGTGTCTGTATAGCTCACCATATCGTGTGGGCAGCGGTGTAAGGGAAAAGTATAATTCCAAGGTGCGTAGGTCGGGAGAAATTTTAATTTTGTTTGGAGGAGAGATCGGGGCGCGCACGCTGAATAAATAATTTATCTCCCAAGACTAATATTTTTCCTCGGCTGACGAGTGTTATTCCTTTCTTCGGTATTACCATAAATTTTATTTTAATTTTATTTAAAGTCGTAAACCCTAACATGTCTCTGTTTATCACTTCATTAAGTACACACACTAACTTAAGGCCAATGAGGGAGCGTCGTTTGTATTTTGATGCTGAGAACCTTTGCGTGTCGACAATTATGGAAGTCATTTACACAAATCAATGACAGAACATACTTAAAACGTTGCTTTCCTCCCTTTGGGGGTTCCTTTTGTGATCTTTCATTAGTGGATTACATTCCAACTTTTTGAAATATCAATGCTGTATAATTAAACGAAACATAATCAGAATAAAGAAAAACAAAAGTAATGCAATCATTTCTATATTTATAGCAACAAAAAATTAATGGAAATTGGGTGAAATTTACAATGAAAATGGAATAAATTTTTATAAATGTTAATAAAATTATTATTATTATTATTATTATTATTATTATTATTATTATTATTATTAACCTTTCAAATGCAATAATTGAACATGTATAAAGCTTAACCTTCTTGATTGGGTATTGCAAGTCATAAAAGGGTGAATAAACTGTGTGTATATATATATATATATATATATATATATATATCAAGAGCATCTAAAGAACGTGTTGTATAAAAGATAATATTTTGACTACAGAAGCATTTGTAATTAATGAAATATTTATGATGAAGTTTATTATGATGCAGTTTACAATGAACTTATTTATTATAATGAAAAATATAATTTTATTATTGTGATGAAAATTTTACTTTAAAATCGCTCCAAATATATTCTGAGCATGCATAAGGTCGAAGCGTTCGATCTTATGTAAATTGATTTAATTCATGTTTGGTTAAGTAAATGCTGGTTAAGTTACGCTAAATTAGGTTTGGTTAGGTTAGGTTAATCATCTTCATTTAAAACCTGGAACGCATGATTTGATTTGATTTACAGTAATTTACTACTCGTAATTCATACATTTGTAATGCCATAGTGAGACATTTTAATGATGCGTGGCCATGTAGTGTTACTGAAAAAGAGATTTAAGTTTATAACACAAATATTCATAAAACATAACAAAATTCCTTTTTACAGATAATTTCTAGAATTGTATTTTTATTCCACTGATTAACATTGGTTTGGGTGAAAGTCATACGCGATTACGAGATTCATATTTCTTTTATTGCATTTATCACAAATTTTGCTCTCTGAAATTCCATTTTCGGTTCAATCAAGTCTCTGTGTAAGTCAATTTGGGTCAATTAAAGGTTATTGATAAAGGTGGAGCGACTTTCACACCTACATTTCAACAGGATTCAAAATCGCGGACGCTAACATGAAATCACGTGGTCTTTCAGTATATACATTATACAAGTAGTCGTAAGAACGAATCATGGCGTATTGCAGGGTTTTAATTAAGATCTGTTTCATCGTCACTTCCATTACTGTTAATCTTACTGTTTTTGGTGTTATTACAGGGGTAGCATCCGGTCGGGGCGAGAGGTGGATATCGTGTGTGTTTGTATAAATACTCCCACACTTTATTTTTTATCTTTGAAACTGCTTTATATATCGCTATCATATGTGCTTTCCATCAGTTTCCAATGTAACGCATAAAATAGATAATAAAATAATATAAATAGAGAAAAGAATAATATGATTAATGATTGTTATACAAAGTATGTAACAGTAATATTGTTGCAATCGACTATAATTTATAGAGAAAAGGACAGGGACACTTTTTGCATTAGTAAAACAAAACAAAAATAAACACGATTATCTCAGTTATTATGGTATACAGTACCTAAATATGAGAAATGGTGTTAAAGTAGGGGAAAAGGGAAACGACTTACAGCTCGTATATGGTAGTGACGTGACTTGGACGGCCCAACCCAGACAATACGAGAAATGCTCGCCAACACATATATGAAGTAGCAAGGAGTGGACACGTGACCTGCAACGTGTGAGGATGGTGCACCTGCACGGCATTGGAGAGCTGGCGGAAATTAACGGGAGGTTTACAGCCGACCAGTATTTCCAGATACTGGAGGAAGTGATGCTGCCAACCGTAAGGATATATGCTTTGCCCCATCTTGAGCGGATGATATTTATGCAGGTAAGTAATACAACTAAGTTATTTTCATTACACAGAATATACTTTCAAAAAATGGCTTAATTAAGGTCAAGCAGTGTATATTTTAAGGTATATGATTAAAGGAGGACATTAGTAAATGTAGTTTTAAATGTAATTTTAAATGTATCTTTATTTTTATTTATTTATTTATTTATTTATTTTTGCGTCCTTTTTAGACAACTTCAAAAAAGTATGGATGAAATGTAAACTCTCAAGTTTTGCTAATTGTTTTTTACAGGATAACTGCCCTGTTCATACTGCCAGGATCATCAGACGGTAGTTTCAGGAACAACGAGATGTCGAACTGCTGAACTGGTCCACCAAGGGGTGTGAACTAAATCCATTGAAAATGTGTGGGCAAATATGGTTAACGCTTGGGAGCCTGGGCAGGAGCGGACATCTCGGTACCTGCTGCAACACACCATGGTAAAGTGGAAACTTTTCCGCAGCAACCCACAAGTTATCTACAATCACGTGGCATCTGTTCCAAATAGGCTACGAGAGGTCATTAGTAATAATGGAGGATGGACCAAGTATTGAGTAATTGTGTATAATAATGTTATGGTTGTGATGTAGTAAATACATATTTATCTACTTGAACAATTGTCACTTCCTTATAATTTGAACATTATGTTTTGTATGTTCTTAAGAAAATCCCTAAATTTACTTGATTCATGTTTATTTTTGTAATAAAAATTGAACTATGTTATCATTATCGCTCCATGGATAGACCTTTTTCTGGATAATCATTTGTTGATGATGCATGGATCTTTAAACAGAAATGTTATTGCCTGGAGGAAAAGTCGCTACTACAACTTATCTTACACTTTAAGTATCACAAGGCCACATCAAAATCCTATGAGTGAAAGTTTTTAAAGTATCCCACGTTTGTAAAATAACCTAACTACTCTATTCCCTAAATTTAGGAATAATGCATAAATAAAATACATGATCGTCCAGCATTACCAGCAAAACTACAGTAAACAATATATTTATTCAGTCATTGGTTTTCAAAAATAAAAGTATTACTACGACAACACCTGAGAGGAGGAGGAGGAGGAGAGGGAGTGAATGAGGGTAGGGGAGAAAAAGGGACTGCATTGCATCAGTCTTATTTATTTATTTATTTATTATTTTAATTTAATTTATTATTTGCTACCACATCTCGGAGAGGACTATATAGGGGTGGAGCACGACTATTGCAGGAGACTGCACATAACACTCATCAGTAAAGTGGATGTGTTTCAAAAACTCAGGATCTTCTTCTAGCTTTCCTAACATTCATGTTGCGAATTCCATTCTTTTTGTTTTTGAGCATTATTCAATGAAGCTTGTGAATTCATTTTGTTGGGAAAAAGATTTAATTCGGTACGAACTGTACGATGCACAGATGTTTGTGAAATACTTGCTTTTGCTGACAAACGTCGAATTGGACTTCTGCGGACTGTGCGCAATAATTTCATGAACCATATTTACGTGTTGCACAGTTTTCGTGAATCGTCGGCTACCATTATAACAATTCCTGATATTGTCTTTCTATCGGATGGATCTCTGCATCCATATTCTCTGCACCTGCGTCACAGAATTTGTCACATGAAACCATTCGACGAACTTGATTTTCTGTTCCAACTGCAAACGCGGCATCACTGTTTAAGAGTCCAGCCATATTGTTCCGCGTACACTAGGTCCTTAAGGAGCTTAGTCATGACTTAGCTTTCCTTAATCTTTTCACTTGCTATAGGATAAAAAGAAATCTGCCTTTATATGTATTTACATAAGAATAAATATGGTTTTTTTCCAGCTACAAAATTGTGTACCCATTGATTGAAAGGGTTAAAGACTATAGTGTAGTAAGGCATTATATGGCCTTATTAGGTTATGGTCTGTTAGTAGCATCGTCTTTTCCTAATTTCGTAGAAATTAGGAAAAGTTATTGTTCTAAGTATGAAATGGTAAAAGAAAGGTTTTAATATACAATATTTATTAGTTATTAAGTATTGAAAAATTAGAAATGTATAGGTATACGCATTTAGGTATATGAGGAATAAAAACTCCAATTTGTTATCTTTCTGAGGAAGAAATCCTAATAATAAAATATACATCCATCATAAAATAACGGGAAATAAAAATAGGACCATGTTTTTGGGGACATTATATATATATATATATATATATATGTGTGTGTGTGTGTGTGTTTCTACCTCGTGGTGTGCGGACGCTTTGTTCCCACTCTGTGCTAGTTTAATTAAATAAAAGTAACTAATATTTATCAACTCAATGGTTAATTAATTTTAACTATACCAGTGTGTGTATTAAGTATCAGTAAAAACGCAAAAATAATTTATTAAGTGAAGGCTGGTGCCATACCGTGTACAGAAAGGAAAAACATAAACTGAAAATAATTCAAACGGAGTAACAGCTTTCGTGAAATTTTTCCTATAGGCCAGTGGAAGAGGAAAAGGATCATAAACGAGAAGGTTCAGATTTCGCAGGTGAAATTCGAAAGGCAGAAAGGAAAATGTGTAATTGGTTTAAATCCAGAAAGTTGAATGGAGACAGATTATGTTTTATGGAATGCGCTGCGTATCAACTCTGTGATTGCAAATATGAAGCAGACCAGAACACTGACTGGCTTAAAATGCATTCTGTGCAATACATTTGACCATTACAAATTAAATTTAAATAAAAAAGGTAGGAAAATAATGAATAGAATAAACAAAAAAATCATAAGCTTTTATGGCTTCGTGTGCGTCAAGTGCATGGAAAACAATAGGAAAATATTACAAACGGGTATGGAGAATGTTGAAATAGAAGAAACAATTGCAAAAGGTTCACCGACAGGAAACCAGGAAATGTCGAAAAACGCCGACACAAACGAAAATGAGATTCAGGACACTCGGGTAAACACACTACAGGAAGGTGCAGAAGTAGCCTTAGACGGAGAAATACCCACTTCACAAGAATGAGACATCATCAGTACAAATGAAAACACACCGAAGATAAAAAAACACTCAGTAGGGAAGACGTGATGGTAGAACAGAGGAAAGAAATTGAATCTCATGAGACTCGTAGGAATCTAAACGACGGAGCATATATGAATATTACAAAACATGTTCGTGCAAAAATGCCTCAAACTACATGTATAATCACCCAAATAAATGTTCTACATGATGAGGAATGGAAGTTGCTGGTATGGAAGAAACTGCTAGTGTTTCCACACTTCTATGTGCAGATAGTCAATTAGAGAGAAAAAATGCCTGAATCTGGAGTATCAGTAGTTTCCCATTATGGATACTCAAAGAAGAGAACGAGAAAGAACAGTTCAAATCCTAAATAGAAGAAGTAATAACAGTGGCAATGAAGTACATTTTTTAGAAGTGAGAACGATAAAAGCACCCAATAACACCAAACAAGAACCGACAACTTCGGCCAGAAAACGACCATTATTCAGGAAAACCGAGCACGAAGATTAGTAGCCCTATAAATTTATTATATACAGTATACAAGGCCTGTACACTGACCATGCAGACTGCAAATTACAATACTTGAAAAATTTAGCTCTGGGAACCAGTATCATATGCCTAACGGAAGCACAAATAAATGCGAAAAAGGCTGTGAAAACTGCATCGATGATACTGAAATAGGAATACTGGATTTCAACATATACAGAGCGGAAAAAATTGCAAGAAGAGGAGGAGTTATATATGTTGAGAATTTTCATGGTAACATTACAAAACATGATAAAACTCAGGCAAAAATGTTATTAGATATTATAGAACATTATGCACTTACTCAGGAAATCTGTGAAACGACTAGAAAAGAGGAAGCTTTGGATTTAATTTTGACAAATAACAATAACACAATCATAAAAAATGTAACACACACAAATTTGTCCATAACCTAATGCAGTTAAAGTTAGCAACCAGGAATCCAAAAACGCATCCCAGAGTCAGAAGGAATATTTGAAGATTTAAATACAAATTCAAAGAAAGTAGATTGGGAAAGTGTAAATGAAGATTTAAAGAAAGTAAACTGGGACTTGCTACTTCACGAAAAGACTCCAGAGGAAATACTATCTATAACAGGAATCGAAACTAAACCTATATTGCTGAAACATATTCAGAAGAGGCAAAAAAGAATACGTAGCAAGGTCAAGAAAAAATCAAGAAATTATTTAGACAACGGAAACAAACTATAAAAACTCTCCAAAGATGAATGAAGCAAGAAGATTCAAACTAGAGAAAAAATTATGCGAAATAGCTCTAAAACAAACATTCATCCATAAGTCAAACGAGGAGGAAAACAAGGTAGAAGAAAACAAAATATAACGAGAAATACTTTTCACGTTTGCGTAAAGAAAAATGCATTGTAAAGAGAGTAGTGGTCAGGTGATAGATGGGGCGACCGAAGACACAAATGACCAAGAAAAACTGAACGAGCTGCTTAAGGAATTCTGTGTTTAGCACCTTTAAGTCCGAGAAAAATGTATAAAATCCCGATGAATTTTTTGATATAGATACAAATCGGTCAGGAACAAGTTTGGACATGAACCTACTAACAGATTTAGTTTTTGGAAGGAGACGTAATTTAGGTTCTATTACAAATACGAGAAAATTCGGCATCAAGGCCGGACACATGGAGGGCCACGTTTCTGATGAAATCTAAAAAGAGTATTGTCAAGCCTCTATATTTACCATAGAGGAAATCAAATGACACAGGACAAATTCCATTTCTATTAAAGAACACGAACATTGTTTCGATAAATACAGTATAATCATGGAATTATAACACACAAACTTAAGAATACCGGAATCACTGGAATGCTGGAAAGATGAATATTTAATGTTTTGACTCAAAGAACACAAAGAGTGGTAGTAAATGGAGCCAAATCTGAAGTTTCAGGAGTCATAAGCTCTGTACCAGTATTATCTCCTTTGCTGTTCATAATAATGATCGCAGATGTTCATGACAGTATTGTATCATGCTTCGCGGATGACAAAGATACGCAAGGAAATACCAAACGAAGGTGACAGAAAAATTACAAAATTACATTGATACATTATTCAAGTGAGCGGAAGACAACAATTTGAAGTTCAACAAAGAAACATTCCATTTAATAAAATATGATAACAAGGCGCTGCAGAATAGAGGATGCACATCTACGCAAGCCGAACAGATAGCACCAAACCCAGAAGTCAGGGATTTTGGAGTGATACTGTCGTCGGATGTAGAATTCAGAGGGCACTATAACATCAAAATTACAACAGCTAGAAAAGTAATGGAAATCATCTGGAGGATCTTCCAAAGCAGAAAAGCAAACATCAAGCTAAAATTATGGAAGAATCTAGCCTTACCAATAATTGAGTATTGTTTAGTACTCACAAGCCCATACATAAAACGAAATATTGCAAGCATAGAAGCCATACAAAGAACTTTTACGCCAAGACAGAGGAAACGAAAGATAAAGACTGCTCAGATTCTGTACTGTCCAAGCTGTGGTGGGTCAGTGGCCATGAAAACAAGGATGGAAAATACCCTGAGAATACGAGGCCCAAAACTCTTTAGTGTATTGACGCAAGAACTGAGGAACCTCCACCACATCAACCTGAATAATTTCAAGAACCAGCTGGTCAAGTTCTTGTGCAAAGTCCCTGTCCAGCCATAGGTGGTCGGCTACGAGGGCAGGAGGACAGCGGGGACCAATTCCCTTCTCCACCAAATCTCGAAAATGAGGCGGGGTGCTGAAGAGAACGGTCATTCAAAACCATCATAAGGTATACAACTTCGGACCAAAAAATAAAATACTGTCTCAAATGTGCTCATGACCTTGATAATACCTTGAAGTTTATGAGGAATATCGAGTATCTGTGACGTTATTATTTTTCTTAAAAATAAAAATAAATATAGCAAAACCTAATTAAAGAGTGAAAAGTTAATCCATAGCGACTCACCAAAATATTAGAATAACTTGTCAGATGTTACAAAAAAAAGGAAAATTTAATTATGTTTATTGAGTACTGCCAATATATTAAACCTTTATCAAAGACTTTTTAACTCTGCGTCTTAGTATTTAGTTAGTCCACCCTTAGCCCTGATTACGGCCTCCAATCGACGTGGCATCTAGTCGACAAGCTTCTTGCATTCTTCTGTAGTTATCGATTGCAAGGTTTCAATCAAACACCTTTTCAGTTCACTAAGTGTTCCTGGTTTACGCTTTTGGACCTTCTGCTCCTCAGCTTAGGAATATTCTAAAGATTTTATATCGGATTAAGATCGGGAGAATTAGCTGGCTATGATAGTACTTCAATTTCATAAGCATCAAACTACGCAGATGTTGCACGAGCCCCATTAGCTGGAGCCAGGTCATATTGTAAAATAAATGGTTCGTCTCCATACAGATATTCTGCAAACTCCAGCATGAAGTATTTTAAGATTTCTTGATAAATGTTACTATTGACAATGATATTTACAAATGCAAGTGACCCCACATACACTAGACAAAATTCGTACGTTTCAAATGTTTCGAGAACTAATCTCATCATCGGTGAACCAGTACAACTGAAATTTGTAAATAAAATACATGAAGTTGAGTCGACGACTTCTATCTTCTATTCCGACATCAATCTCTTTTTTTTTTATGCAGGAAGGAGTCGTCAAAGGCGAGCGCCCGCAAAAATGTCACCTCCATATATAAAGGAGAGAGCCGAAATCAAGGTCTTCGAGGCTTACTATGTCAATTTTTTGTTTGTTTTTTAATTTTGAAAAGTTGTGTAGTAGGGCGGAGCGTTTTTACACTTTTTTCGATTTTCATTTTGTAATAGCGCGAAAAGTGGCTCTTCCACGTCAAAAGTGAGTATGTAAAATCTCAGAGATCTGCAATAATATCTTCTGCCTCCGCACGCGCGTTGAAAATCCAAAAAATGCGCCAAAATGCGCATTTTTTCAATATTTTCTTATAGTTTTAATTTTCATCGTACCTTCTTGTAATAGCGAGGAAAAGCATCCTAAAGGTTTATTTTAGACTGGTTTTAAATATTTTTGTCCTGCGATAATTTCTTCTGCCTCCGCAAACGTTCCAAAATACGGGAAAATTTACATAAATAGCGTATTTTATAATGACGCTATTATGGTCAACTTCGGCCCTACACCACAGTTTATTCGTTAATTATGTATTAAGTAATGCAATTAACAATTCATTATATCATATTTTAGTAATTTAAGAAGTTTATATATTTGAGCAATTAAATAATTTAGGCCACCAATGCAGTTTACTTTGCATATGCTTGGTTTATTTTTGATGACTTATTATGTAATATGCATGCAGCTCCTCGCTTATTTCGTCAATATTGAATGTACTATATTGACAAAATAACCCAGAACTCACCACGTGGAGGTGGCTGCATTTCGAGTTCCTCCCTGCCCGACCCAACCACCCTACTATTATCGGACTTAGGCTAGTTACACACTGTAGTCACTTTTTGTTTCTATTCTTGGTATTTTCTTTCTGGATTCTAATCTTGCTCTGATAAATCCATCCCTTGCCTCTGAACCGCATACTGCAGCTGAAGCCTCTGTTACCAGCTTTATATGCCGTTCAACCGCTTGGGTGTGGCAAGGAAAGCGTGGGATGAAATTAGGTATATCCCCTGATGAGATATAGTTCAGAATGTCGGAGCGTGATAGAACTTTTGTCAGAGGAGGCTCTGACAACTCACAAGTTTGCCAGTTAATCATATTGTAGTACTCACTGCACTGAAAGTTCAACGTGGGCAATTTAAACACTCTCTCTGCGGCTGACTCAGAATCTCTTGCTTTAAGGATTCTCCTCCATCTCATTCTCTGATATGTTTTGCTTCATCGTGAATCATACAAAGGAGAACATTCTCAGGATGAGAAAAATAGGAATTTCTCTGAATAACACGATCAACTATTTCTACAGCGGGCACTCAACGACCTCGAGCGTTGTATCATTTGATAAAGATGTTTGGCTCCCTGTGTTGCTGAAGAATTTCTCTTGATTTGAAACCACATTGGAATATAAACTTTCATAATATAATTCACGATACACTTAAGGTTGTCTGAAGGTTCTTCAGTTGAAACGTAGAGACGAAGTATGCGGTTAGCAGTGTCACCCATCTGGAGTGTGCCATTTTGCCTGGTTTCCTTTGAGCTAGAGAGGAGTACATTCACCTTTTGACACAGCATCATAGATTTCTGCTAAATATTTCTGATATGTGTTCAGATCATCTCTGTCAACTACAATTTCTTCCGTTTCAACTGCTTCAAACTCAACAACAGGTCTCTTTTCACACTCAATTAACTCTTTTCCTATAGGCCCCGTAAAACTATGAGGACCTGTTGTTTTACCATCAATGTCAGTCACTATGTGCCGCAAGGGAAGTTCATTAGTGTGAAGCAAGCAAATCAGCCACTGGAGTGCTCTCTGAAAGTGCTCTTCAATACTTCTTATCACTCCTCCTTTTAGTCCTGTATTAACTGCTGTCCCGTCACATCCAATGGCTTTAACTTCTGAAGTATGAATCTCATTTGAGCGAAAAAAATCCAAAATTGCAGAAGATATACTCTGTGCTGAGTCAGAAGCGGGAATTACATGCCCAATATAATGCGAGTTTAGTTCTTGAAGCAAAGTGACATGCTCTTCTGTTATATTTTTTGATAACCTTTACTGCCAACTTTTTCTTGCACTGCAGTTCTGTCCTTTCTTCCATCGAAATACAGTAGATACTCTCCATAGTTTCTTCTTCGTAATCTCTCTTTTGAATGATAGATCTCACTCTTTTTCCAGCTCTCCTTACTTTGCATCTGTCTATTACTGAGCTTAAATCTTTTTCGTTTATAATTCCCACGTCTTCAAGAACAGCCGAAGCAATTATAGCAGCAGACCTGTCTGACACATCAGTTCTGTCACAAGCTATAGCCAATGATGAGATTGTTCCATGATGAGATTGTTCCATCAATTTGATTCTCTGTGTCGGTTCATAATCAGAATCCGCTCCTTCTGTTTCACTTGATGTTGATGACAGTGTTTCAGTTGCTTGTCCTTTACTGGTAGATGGTTTTGGTTCATACTGTTTCATTCTCTGTTGTCTTCTAGCAATAGTTGCTAGATCTTTACGAGTTTGTGAAACATCAAGAGAGCCTATTGCCAATTTTCTTGTTGTTATCTGATCTTTAAGGAATAGGGTGGATCGATTTTACATTTTTTTCGATTTCCATATTCTAATAGAGACAAAAACTTGCGCATGCATGAGAAAATAGCCTCTGCAAAATCTTAGCTTAATAGGTAATCATCTTCTGCCCCCGGTAGAGCGATGAAAATCATATTTTAGTAGTCAAAAACGTATTTTTAAACCCTAGCCTAGAGTCATAAAATTTTGCGTGTGTGTTATTTCATGCCTAAGCAACGATATAAATGCTATGGGAAATATATAAATGCATTATTTAAGACAAAGAGCCGATCTGAAAATATGTATAATATACATATTTTCAGATCGGCTCTTTGTCTTAAATAATGCATTTATATTTTCCATAGCATTTATATCGTTGCTTAGGCATGAAATAACACACACGCAAAATTTTATGACTCTAGGCTAGGGTTTAAAAATACGTTTTTGACTACTAAAATATGATTTTCATCGCTCTGCCGGGGGCAGAAGATGATTACCTATTAAGCTAAGATTTTGCAGAGGCTATTTTCTCATGCACGCGCAAGTTTTTGTCTCTATTAGAATATGGAAATCGAAAACAATGTAAAATCGATCCACCCTATTAAGGAAGTCTTGTTCAATTGCTGGAACCTTGAGATGGTTTTCACATTAACACTTATCAAAATTTTCACATTTGCAAGCACTGATGTTAAATAATTTGTTCTCTGTCTCATTTTGAAATGTTTGTAATTTAATTTTGAATGAGTCACTATCTTGTTTCATATTTATTGACTTTAGAAGGTTTTGAC
The DNA here is from genome assembly GCA_023014485.1 of Bathynomus jamesi. NCBI lineage: Eukaryota > Metazoa > Arthropoda > Malacostraca > Isopoda > Cirolanidae > Bathynomus > Bathynomus jamesi. The sequence continues at coordinate 84,106 of JAJOZX010002847.1, forward strand.
ATTTTTCATGGTAATTTTTAATCATTTGAACGACACGCTTATGAGAAACAGTATGAATAGAGGCTGTTTTCCACAAATCTTCGAGAGTTTTTGAGAGAACACCCGAAATTTCTGCAACTGTAGGCTCTTTCTTCGATGTCTTCAGATTCAACCTTATTTGATGAAAATATTTCATGACGTCCTTATAGGTTGGAAGGCACCTCTTGTCTAGATCAGCTGGAGCCCCAAATATAGGGCAACTTGAAGAAGTTCTTGTTGCTTGAGTTGGTACTGACATTGTGAAAAACACAGTAATTAATATAAAAATTAAGAAATTACTCCTAAAACGTAAAATATTCATGCATTCTGCAGAAGTTTTGTATATTACACCAACGTATTATTATGCACTAAAATATGCAGTATATGTCCACATATACGTGTTGTCGTGTTTCAAAGATGTATTAACAGCAAGAGCAACACAATCCACATCTTACCCGAAACGTAGCTAGCACAACACTGCGGGGAAGTGAGAGCAAGAAGGCCTGGTAGGGTGTTGTGAGTCATGACTCATCAGTCATCACTCACTGACTCATTGCCGTATATGGCAATGACGAGCAACACACCATACCAGGCTATGGGGAAGCTTCTAGAACGATGTGGGAGTACTCCATGACGTACAAAGTGAATTTATTAGCGTATAGGCTGAATATGCAAAATACGTGATTTATGAGGATTCTTTCGTATTTTGGAACGTTTGCGGTGGCAGAAGATATTATCGCAGGACAAAAATATTTAAAACTAGTCAAAATAAACCTTTAGGATGCGTTTCCTCGCTATTACAAGAAGGTACGATGAAAATTAAAACTATAAGAAAATATTGAAAAAATGTGTATTTTGGCGCATTTTTTGGATTTTCAACGCGCGTGCGTAGGCAGAAGATATTATTGCAGATCTCTGAGATTTTATACACTCACTTTTGACGTGGAAGAGCCACTTTTCCGCGCTATTACAAAACAAAAATCGAAAAAAGTGTAAAAACGCTCCGCCCTATTGTGTAGTGTGTAAAATGCATGTATGTGTAGTGAAGAATAGAGGGAGAAGTGTGTTTTTGAGAGCATGCTGGACTGCTCACAGGGTAGTTGAGACAGAAAAAGGTCATCTAAAAAGGACAGTGACAGGATAAACGGGAGTTCCAGCACTCCCTGTCTCCTGCCCAACGTTCCCCCAGGAGTACTTCTGAAGGGGCGTCTCCCAATTTTGTCGTTGTTACACTCATAAATCTGGGAATTAATAATGAGTACTTTACTCGGGTTACATGAATTTGGTGGTGAAAGCCAGCTTAACCTTAAGCCTAGCTGGGTCAGGCAAATGAGCATACGTGGGAATGTTGATTTAAACCTACTTTATAAGAGAGTAGCAGAGCAGTCCTCGCGTTCAGCGTGTGTCAACTACGGCACTGGTTCGGCTTCGGGCCTAACTTTTATTATTTTCGCACCAATTTCAAATTGTGATCATAAGAAGAAGGAAATTCACGAGAACGACACATTTCTTTTACCACATAACTCCATTCCTCATTGATTGTTCACTTGTCCCCTTACATTTTGTTGGTTGACTATCACTGCATCACTTTTAGTAATTCTTTGGTTAGTCGTTGTACGAAAATATTATTATTTCATATTTAAATCACAGATATTAGATAGTAAAACAAAATTATGAAAACGATCTTATTTTGCTTATATTGAACTTTCTCATTAACTTTTTAAGAAGTTCCCGAGCAGCGATCGGGACCTATTTGATTAATACGCTCCACTCTTCGTGACTAAGACCTATCACATTCACACGGACGGACGGTCACAACTCCCTTCGCGGGACGCTCCCTGGTTCATTCCGGATTGTGTTCGGTCAATTGTTATGGTTTCGCCAGCGAGATCTTTTTGGCTTATTTTTTTCATGAACCTGTAACTTAAGAGAAGTTTAGAATACATCCTATTTGAAGAATTCCAGAGTTTTTATTGTTTTATATTATTTAACTAATTTATTCGTCCTCTTTCAGGTAATTAAATTACTTAATTATATAGACCTAGTGTTCTATGACAATTAAACTGATTATTAATATAAGAGTAGATGAAATAAAGGGTGTAACATTACAAATATGAACGTGTGGAAACCTGTTCTTCTGTCTTCATGCCAAAACTCACGTACTTGTTTTTCTAAATTCATCTGAGCCTTACGAGGATTTATATGCTAACTAACTTATGTTTTCCAAATATGCTAAAAATTTTACTATACTTTATATTATTAATATATTCCCTGTTTTGCAATCCCAACATTACCCTCCCCTAAAAAAGAAATTTAATTCTCTAATTAAATTTTAACTAGGGGTATAAACGAAATAATTGTTTTGATTAATTTTGTGCAATTCAAAGTCTGACAAGAGAACTTGCTGAGAAAATTTATAGTTGTAACTGATCTGCGCTTGGGTGTAAGAAGATGGGAGTGTTCACTACACATAGGGTTGTTCCTGGTGTGGAGCTGGAGGAAAGTTTCCCCGTTGCTTCTTTCCCTTTGGGCCCATCTTTACAATGATCCTCCACCGTCCCCGTTTGGTCGTGCCTGATACGTAACTTGATGAGGCTTTTCACATGGTAAAGAATCCTTTTTCTCGTACAGGGTGGCCTCAGGGTGGTCAATGGTGGCCTCACAGCGAGTAAGGGGTCTGGCAAAGAAATCTTTTCTGCTTGCTCGTTGTTGACGACGATGAACCCGATGGTAGGGAAAAACTACATTGAGATCTGAAGAGAACAGGTGACGGTTTCGTCTCTCAACAAAGCTTATTCCAACCTTACGTGGAAAACCATATGAACACAAACTTAAAGAGCTGAATTTGTATACGCTTGAAACTCCGCGTTTAAGAGGCAATTTAATTCTTTTGTTCCAAATTTTAAATCGTTTTGATAACGTAAATTATGAGAATTTCTTTAACATGGACGATAGAGACATTACGAGAAACAATGGTTTTAAAATAAGGTGTAAAAAATTCGAGACAAACGTTGTGAGGGGCTTCCTCACTTTTAAGATAGTCAAGAAGTGGAGTAGCCTACCCACACGGGTTGTGGGAAGCACTTCAGTTAATATGTTTAAGAACATGTTGCATAGGTACTTTAGTAGCATCAATTTGAGTAAAGGGCAGCTACTTTCACGAGTTAAAGAATGAAATTTCCGGCGGGGAGCAGGTGGGGTGAGGTGTGAACTGGCTAAGTCCGCTGACCGCAATGTCGGTCAGTATGAGATCCCTCATCCCAAGAATCTTCTGACTTCCCTTCATCCCCCCTTCCAGATCTGCTCGGAAACTGAGTATGTTTTGTATCTAGGTAATTCGAATGCGAAGGGCGCAGTATAAATTACTACATGATAAATCTTCGGTACGGTGACTTTGGCAAAATACAGAGATATGATGCAACGATGAAATGATGATTTCTTGTACATAATAAATAAATAAAAAATTCTTAAAAAATATATGGAGTAGATTAAATTAAGTAGTTTAGTATTCATGCTATCGTTTATTTTCCGCTGTATTCTAATGTATAGTGTAGTGTATTGATTTCTTTTTAATGAAGATAATCATGTCTAATAAGAATTTAATAATGTCTTGTTTAATAAACAAGAAAATAATGTTAAATAAGAAATTTAATTATGGTTTGTATGTAAATGAGAAATTGCTAATGTTTTCTTTGAAATTAAAAATATAAAAATACAAATTGCAACATCTCAGATGTGCCCAATGTGCGACTCAGAATGCCCCAAAACGGCAGTCTTTGGACGGGGTTTGCACCAATAAGGTGTTTTTCGTATTAGAATGTTATTGTTTATTTAAAATATTAATTGTGTCTCTCTCCGCGGTTAAATGTTAACCCTAATTCCGCCCTCGCATTACCCCGTTTGACTAAATTGTTTCGGTATAAGTAAAAAGTCAGTAATAGTGAATAAAAGTGTTAATTTATACCCCGGTCCCTTTGCTTTGCTTTGTCCGAAAGTTAATGGCGGCTCACCGGCCACGTCTACCCTTCTGCCCGCGTCCGTATGAAGACACAGAGGAAACGAGTGTAAAGAAAAAAGAGCAATGATAAAAGAAATTGAATAAAGTAAAGTAAATAATAAATTGTAAATGAGGGGAATCACTACTACAATAGCTGAGTCTACGAGGTAAGTGTACGCATGGTGTGAATGAACTCTGAAGCAATTCTCTTCATTATACCTTTTCCTACTTTCATATAAATCTTCTTTCACCACTATTTTCTATCAACAGTGGCTGTTGGAGGAGGAAGAGAGCCTTGTTTGCTCTATATTTTACTATTACTACTATTCTTGGTTGAAAGCTTTACACGTCTATAAGTGTAAGCATGGTATAAGTTTTCATTATTATTTTCTCGTTCCTATTTCTAACTTTTCTTTTTCCTTCTTGGGCTAGCCTAGAGTGGATCTTAGGGTCTTTGTTAGTCTCTCTCTCTCTCTCTCTCTCTCTCTCTCTCTCTCTCTCTCTCATGATATGGATAAGGCGAGGTGAAGTTGCGTTTCTGCAGTCCCTATTTCTTTTTTTCTCTTCCTTTTCTTGGGCTGGGTGCATGTGAAGGGTGAGGGCATGTGTGGAAAATCTCATTTCCTTTCTCAATTCCTCTTTCAACCCCTTTCCCGTAGAAGCATTTCATCACATTGCTGGCGTGATGGTTTCGCGCGTACACATTGGTGTTGACATGGAGTTTGCTTAATCCTTTTGGGACTAGCCTGGAGTGGGCCATAGGATCTTCATTAGCCCAGTATCTAGGTAAATAGAACTGTAAATATTTCATATGAAATCAAAACAAATGTTCGAGGTTTTGGTTTTTGTAGTTGATATTATTATGTTAGTTTATACACCCATGCTCTAGTCAGCAGTGGTCGGCAACCTATGACCCGCGGGTCAATTGTAGTATATAGTATATATAAAATAATAAATATTACATGAAGAGTGTTTTTTATTTTACAGTAAAATGTCCCGAAAATAGTGTATTTTTATTTAAATTTTAAACACTGGCCCATTATCAAATTACCAATGAATCAAATTGACCCATTTTCAAAAAAGGTTGCCTGCCACTGCTCTAGTGTACGGTTTCTATGTGTGCATAACGTAATTGTAGAGTTAGTTTATATATTCTCCTCTTTGCTGTAAAATTTCCTTGGCTATTTCCAGAGGTCAAGGTATTTTCTTCAACCTTTTACCGTACCCGCCTCTGACGGGGAGCGAACGGAGGGAGGGGAGAGAGCTTTATGCTTTTCTATCCATTGCTAGAATAATTAAAAACTGCACTAGTTTAATAACAGAAACTTCTCTGAGTGGGCAGAAAGGTCTTTGAGACTTCCTATTATCCTTGTAACTCCTTGTAACTCTCTGTCTCTCTGAAATAGGCGTACAACCTTAATGTAAAATATGAAACTTTCATCTTACTTCCCCTTAAAGTTGTGATTGCGATTGTCTTATGCAATGATTATATATATATATATATATATATGATGAATAAAACCACGAAGGAAAGGAAACACAAAATGGTGCTCATTAGACGAAAGCGCTTGAGCACCATTTTGTGTTTCCTTTCCTTCGTGGTTTTATTCATCATAAATATTTTTCACGTGTTACCTTCGTGAAATAATTTTCATATATATATATATATATATATATATTGATGGGTGTAGTGGTTAGCGTCGCTGACTACGAATCCATCGCCCCGCGATCGAGATCCGGTGACGGCAGGCGGCACGCAGCAAAACCCAGCTGTTCATCCTATCCTACCACACACTAAAAAAAAAATTGGTTCGTAGATAAATGGGTACCCTGGGTAGCCTAGTGGTTAAGACGTTGGGGAGTGGTTCGGATTCCACGTTAAACTGTAGGTCTACGATGGAGTGACAGGCTCGACCTTCATCAGAATAAACAATTCGGGCGGAAGCTAAACCAAGGTTAAACCAAAGTTAAAGCAAGGTGTGTGTGTGTGTGTGTGTATATATATATATATATATATATATATACAGGGTGTCCCAGGAGGAAATGTCAAGAATGCACCATTTGACTCTTTGGGTATTTCTAAGTAGAAAGTATTATATCGACATGTGCCTGATTCCCAACCGTTACCGAGATACAGGCCTCTACATTTGGGTAACTAAAACATAATAAAATCCCGATCTTAGATAATATTCAATGACATTTAATGATACATTGGCAACTGTGCAGATCCTCACATTATTTATTTACATTATTTTTTTGTCTGGGGGTTCTTGAAGAGTAACGTTTATCAGCGGGGTAAACCCGAAACTAGGGAGCAGTTGGTTGCACGTATACTAGGGTGGATCGATTTTACATTTTTTTCGATTTCCATATTCTAATAGAGACAAAAACTTGCGCATGCATGAGAAAATAGCCTCTGCAAAATCTTAGCTTAATAGGTAATCATCTTCTGCCCCCGGCAGAGCGATGAAAATCATATTTTAGTAGTCAAAAACGTATTTTTCTTATAATTTTTAAAATATTTCAATATGCATCAAAATTATTCCTAATAACTATAAAGTCGATGAAAAAGACCTCATATGATCGTTTTTCCAAGCGCGTTGTCCTACGTTAATATCTTTTGCCCCCGGCAACAACGTCAAATGTTGAAAAAATAGGTAATTTATATACATATTTTCAGATCGGCTCTTTGTCTTAAATAATGCATTTATATATTTCCCATAGCATTTATATCGTTGCTTAGGCATGAAATAACACACGCAAAATTTTATGACTCCAGAGTAATATCTTCTGTCCCGAGAAAAGTCTAAATGTGGATTATAATTACGTTAATGCGATGTTATAAGTACGATAAGTACTAAGTACAGCTCCTCGCTTGCTAATTTTATAAAATTAGCAACCCAGAACTCACCACGAGGAGGTGGCTGTACGTCGAGTTCCACCCTATCCAGCCCCAACCACCCTTCCTTTGGCTGCATGTCGATTTACATACGGTAATCTTTCTTAGAATCAAATCGTGGAATTTTTGTTCGGGAGTGAAGACGGGAGCGGATGAATCCGTCCCTCTCTTCTATTCCACTTACACTGGCAGAGGCTTCGGTTACTAATTTGATGAGTCTCTCGACCGTTTGAGTATGACAAGGGAATAGTGGGATCAGTCCATCAGGCTGGTCTCCCGTCTCAACAAACTCTTTTATTCGGGTATCAGATCAGGTATTGTTTTTGTAACGGGGGGTTCGGTCACCTCAGCCGTTTGCCAGTTGATAATTTCGTAATAGTTTTGACTATCGGAGAGCAGCGAAGGCATGGCAAAGGCTCGAATTTCCCCCGCTGGTGATTGTTTTTATCGTGCTTTTAATATTCTTCTCCATCCCAATTCTCTTATGTGTTGCTCATCGGCATGTAGCATGGAGATCAAAATATTTTCTGGGTGAGCAAAGAAAGAATTTCTACGGAGGACTTTGTTGGCGATTGTCTTAGATCTTTGAGGCATGGTCTGAGAGAGACGCATCATTTCGAAAAAATGTTTTGCGCCCTCAGTGAAACTGGAGTTTTTCTTTATCTTAAACCAAATTGGTGCGTAAACTGTCATAATGAATCGCACAATTTCGTTGAAGGTGCTGGAGGGTTCACTGGTTGAAACATAGAGGCGCAGAAATCTATTTGCTGTTGTCAGCCACCTGGAATGCGCCATCTTACCTGGATTTCGAGCCGCGAGAGCTGAAGAGCAGCTACCGCTCGACACTGCTCTGTAGATGCCTAACAAATATTTTTGGTCAGTGCTCAACTCGGCATCATCTATGTCAATGTCGGGAGATGGAATGGCATCGAATTCTGTAATTGGAAGTTTTTCGCAGTCGTTCAGTTGTTTTCCAACTGGTCCAGTAAAGCCCATTGGCCCAGTTGTTTTGCCGTCCAAGTCTTGAATGAGGTGTCGCAGTGATAATTCATTACCGTGTAATAGGCATATGATCCACTGAACTGGCCTTTGTAGTTTCATTTCAATCATACGAATGGCTCCACCCTTTCGACCCGTGTTCACTGCGGTACCATCACAGCCGATAGCCACAATGTCGTCCGTGCTAATATTGTTAGTCTCTAGAAAGTTGATAATTTTGCGTGTGTGTTATTTCATGCCTAAGCAACGATATAAATGCTATGGGAAATATATAAATGCATTATTTAAGACAAAGAGCCGATCTGAAAATATGTATATAAATTACCTATTTTTTCAACATTTGACGTTGTTGCCGGGGGCAAAAGATATTAACGTAGGACAACGCGCTTGGAAAAACGATCATATGAGGTCTTTTTCATCGACTTTATAGTTATTAGGAATAATTTTGATGCATATTGAAATATTTTAAAAATTATAAGAAAAATACGTTTTTGACTACTAAAATATGATTTTCATCGCTATGCCGGGGGCAGAAGATGATTACCTATTAAGCTAAGATTTTGCAGAGGCTATTTTCTCATGCATGCGCAAGTTTTTGTCTCTATTAGAATATGGAAATCAAAAAAAATGTAAAATCGATCCACCCTAAGTCGTATACAGGATGCGTTCATAAACCTCAGAAATGAACTTCCGCGGTTTCCTTGGCAAGACTCGATGGATCGGAGGCTCGCCGCGTGCATTGAAGAAGGAGGGGGTCACTTTGAAACCATTCTGCAATAAGTGCAATAGTGTATTGTATGTTTGTACTTTTTGTAAACCACAAGTGTTATTAAATAGTATCTAAGATCGCCTTTTTATTATGTTTTAATTATCCAAATGTAGAGGCCTGTATCTCGCTACTTAGAAATACCCAAAGAATGAAATGGTGCATTCTTGACATTTCCTCCTGGGACACCCTGTGTATATATATATATATATATATATATATATATATATATATATATATATATATATATTATATATATTATATATATATATATATATATTATTTTTAAATAAATTTTTAAATAAACCTAAAAATTGGCCATTTATTGCATAAATGAGCCAAAAGGGATAAAACTAAGTGAGAAATGAGACCCTGGCTTCAGCTTTGGTTTTCAGATCAAGTTCTGAATCTCTCTCTCTCTCTCTCTCTCTCTCTCTCTCTCTCTCTCTCTCTCTCTCTCTCTCATCTACGTTTTCGTCTTCTCTTCTACCCCAAAACTCTCCTTTTTTCCATTTTTGTCCCGCGTTTTGTATTGTGTGAAAATAATATTTAATGAAAAATGATTTGGAATGGAACTCCGGTGAAAACGAATGAAAAACAAAATAAAAAATAAATTAGGAACCTTTTTTCCGCCACCTTTTTTCTCCTACTTTATTCTGTCCACCTCATTTTTCATTTCAGGTTCCACAACAGGTTTTGGGTCAGTCACGACACCTCTCAACGAATTTAATTAAAAATACTTCAATGATGAAAATCAATTTTTACTAATGTTTATGAAAAACATTATTTCGATAAATGAACGGAGAGAAAGAAACGATTTGTTAAATGAAAGGAAATTGTACGATCACTGAAATTTGTTTATTTATCGAAATTTTTTGTTCGTTTTTTACGTCGTCATTAAAAAAATTACCTTTTCCTTTAATTGTAGACTAAGAATTATATTAAGCAGTTTTCAGTAAGTTGGACAAATATAGATGAAATTATATACACCTAAACGTGTATCACTTGCGCGTTATGATTTTAAGTCTACTATATACACAATGATTTATAATACGCATTTAAATCTATGTTGAAGAGATATCACCCCGAATATTCAATAAAATCGTCTGGCGTTAGCCTTAATAACGTAAGTAAAGTTGCCACTTACCATGCAATAAAGAGCATACGTAGGTACAAATTTGTTTTTATATGGGATTTTGGTGTATTGGCCTATATCTTTTGTGCTACAAACGTTATGTAAATGAAAGTTTGTCAGCATATACGAGGGCCACTCAATATATTTTGCCCCACCTTTTTTTTTCTTTCCAAGTTTCCTTGTAAGTTCCAGAAATTTTGTATACAAATAGTTACATTCCTTTTTTACAAGTTTTTATTTCTCCACATAGTCTCCATCCTTTTCTACGGCTTTCCTCCACCTCGAAACAAGGGTTTTTATTCCTTGCTGGTAAAAGTCCGCTGGGTTCGGCTGGAGCCACCTCTTAACCTCCTCAACAACCTCACTGTCACTCTGAAACTTTTTTCCACGAATAGCATCCTTCATTGTTCCAAAGAAATGGAAGTCTGAAGGTGCCAGATCCGGGCTGTATGGAGGGTGGGGTAACACAGTCAAGCGCATTTTTGTGATGGCCTCTCTTGTTTGCAAACTGTTGTGTGGTCTTGTGTTATCGTGCAAAAGTAGGACGTCTTCCAGTTTTTTCTCCGGTCGAACTCGCATTATACGTCTCTGGAGTCTCTGTAAGGTAGCAATATATGCCTCTGAGTTGATTGTTTGTCCTTTCTTCATAATGTCTATCAGAATCACCCCTTTCATCTCCCAGAAGATGGTGGCCATAACCTTTCGTGCAGAGGGAGCCATTTTGAACTTTTTCTTGCGTGGGGAGTGTGCGTGATGCCACTCCATGGATTGGCGTTTTGTTTCAGGTTCAAAGTGGTGTACCCAAGTCTCATCCCCAGTCACAATTCGTGAAAGGAAGTCATCCCTTTCTGTTTCGTATCCAACCAACGACTCAGAAGCAATTTCTTTTCTTTGGGCTTTGTGATCTTCAGTCAGTTGGCGAGTAACAAACCGTGAACACACTTTTGAGTATCCCAGTTGATGAATTATCGTATTTACACTTCCTTCATTAATTCCTAGCTCCAGTGATAGCTCCTTGTATGTGACGCGCCGATTTGATCGAATGATGCTGTTAGCACGTTGCACAGTGTGAGATGTCACAGCCTATGCCGGGCGACCGCTGCGTGGCTCATCATCGAGGCTGGCTCTCCCTCTCTCCGATGATCTCACACGTTTAGACCAGCGTCCAACTGTGCTTCGATCGACAACAGCATCTCCGTAAAAGTTTTGTAGACGTTTGTGAATATTTCCAACTGTTTCCTTCTCTGTGGTTAAGAACTCGATAAAAGCTCTCTGTTTACGACGCACATCAATGTCAGACGCCATTTTCGAAACTGCGTTAACCATCGGTTTTATTGAAGGGCGTTTAAAAGCGGTTTTATACAAGGAGGGGAGGTTCAAAGTGGAAAAATGCGGTTATGTGAAGCGCAGAAAGTTCAAACTTACGGCCCCATGGCCTATTATTTAGCTAAGAAAAAAGGGTGGGGCAAAATATATTGAGTGCCCCTAGTCCAATGAAATTTAAAACAATTTATTTAATTTTTTGGTAATTATAAACCTAATTATTGATACTCAAAAGGGGTTCAAATTACACTTCCATATAACATCACTAACTAAAAGAAAATAATTTATATTGTACACGCTTGTGAAATACTTCAATTGAACTGTAATTTGCCCGACTTTGAGGTAATAATAAGGGCTTCACCCTTTTCAATTTCCGGTTTATCTTCGAGATAATATGTTTGTGCTGATGTTTTCAGTTTGTTTTCCACTTTTACCTTTCATAATTTTCCCTACAGACATTATTTATATGTTTGTGTAAAGCAAGGGTAAATCTATACTTCGAGGCGAAATATAGGGAAGGCATTCCGATATCTGGCTAGACCGATACTTCGGCCATTCGGACAGAATTTTACTGCGAAATGCTTGAGAATTTTAGACAGGAATTGATCAAAAGCCTTTACTGTCTCCTAAAAATAAAATATATGTGAAATTATTTCTGGTAATGTGGTAACTGAATCAAAAGTATTAAAAATAAAAGATTCTCTAATATATATATATACACACACACCGTATATTTGAAAGGAGCATCAACACGACAGCAAACATTTTCATTTATTTCCAAACGTTTTGACAAATAATTTTGTCATCATCAGTGGTCTAAGATTTAAAACAATAAAAGACTTAGACTACTGATGATGACAGAAGTATCTGTCGAAACGATTGGAAATAAATGAAAATGTTCGCCATCGTGCTGATCTTTCTTTTTATCTGCAAGAGACGTTAATAGCTGTGACATATTATATATATATATATATATATATATATATATATATATATATATATCGATGGTGATATTTCAAAAGTTTGTAAGTAACGAAGGTATGCGGTTTTCCTTCTGTAAAACTGTATAATGTCCAATGAGTGGGGCCGACCCAAGGTGCCAGCCATTTTTTTTTTCTTTTACAGTTGGGCAGGATACCACACACAAAATATTTATTGAAATAATAAATATATAATATAAAATGTATAATGCAGAATATATAGCATAAATAATATATATAATACATAAATATATAACATATAAATGGCATGTAGCACTCATGACAGAGGTTAGCAACCTCTGTCTGACTTCCCACTTTTACCTAATGAACGTTAACGAACGTTCGAAACCCAATTGCTTCGATGTAAAAGAAACGGAAGTGAATTCGAATTTTTGTTAGGATTTTGACAAGAAGAATTGAAGAAAAAAAAATTCGAATTTTGGGGATGTGACATTTACGAGATGGGGAAACCCCTTAACTGGGGCGATATTTATTGACTGCCTTGAATTATAAAATCTGAAAGTACTTCCGAGTTTCATAAAAGAATTTTTTTTTTTTTGTCATTATTAACAGACAAAAGGTTTAAAATGTACAGTAAACCTGAATATCTCTGATCAAAGATCGTTCCACATCATGTCATTACAATAACATATATATATATATATATATATATCAGTGGCGGATGGTGACTGTGTGAATTGGGTGTGCGGACTATCATGTGGAGTAAAATTAATAACTGAAATTCATGTTAACTTAGTTATTAATAAATCTTAATAGTAATATGGTAAGCATACGCAATCCGCCTTCTCAATATTACACTAAACACTTGGAGAATTTAGGTGAACTGTAAAAAATCTAACACCAATTTCCTACGGGCTCCTTTAAGCATCGAACTTATTTACACATAAATCCAAGTCTTCTTTTTGGAGAAAAATAGTGAGCAATAACGTCCTCATATAAGGAACTTCTTTGCTTCACATGTATAAGCAGTGTAATATGTTAAACATATGAACCTGATGCGGGCCATGGCAACATAGGCCCCACCCACTTTACCATATATGCAGGGTGTTCTGTCCACAGACCGCACACTCTCCGTCCTATCCCTCGCTTTCTCGCTTTTTTATTTGATTTGGCATGGGGTAAACGTAAATTTATATTCCCATAGTAGGGGAGAATATATATATATATATCGCCGCACCGCAATACTGAAATTTCGTGCCTCAAACAAGCTCTAGGGACGCTTCTATTGTGAAGACAATCCGAACAACTGAATTGAAGTAGCTCATTTCTCATCTCGACTCGTGTAACAGTTGAGCGCGGAATTAAGGGATACCGTTAGGGCATCTTTTTCGTCTCGACTAAAGTTGAGAGAGGGAGACAAAGGGTTAATTAAATATTAATTTACAGAAAATCTATTGGGTGTGCGGCGCACACCTACCACACCCTGAATATACGCCCCTGATATATATATATATATATATATATATATATATATATATATATATATATATATATACGAGGAATGATCATAAAGTATCGATAATTTTATTGTTACGGACAAATGAATAAAAATAAGAAATAACCGTTTACATATGTGAGTCCTTTTGCCCTCTGGCGTCTGCATTCTGAAGCCAAATTTGTTACCATTAGTCAGTAGTTGGTTGGAGCGCTTAAAAGGAGGGTGTGTTTTTGTAGTACGTATAAATCTCTGAAATGGAACAACACGCGTTCGGAGACGAATGATTAAAACAGCTTTTGGAAATGATGCTCTCAGTGTAGCTAACGTTTACAAGTGGCACGTGTTTAATTGTGACAGTCATCCCATATATATATATATATATATATATATATATATATATATATATATATATATATATAATAATAATAATAATTACACTTATTATTGTAGAATTATATATATATGTTACAGTCAAAGTGTGTAACCAGCCATTTCACGTAATGGCTGAAACTTTTGGGCATTTCGCGAAATGGCCGTTTCACTTGCTCATTTCGCGAAATAACTAAAATCTTCAGCCTTTACGCGAAATGACTGAAATTCCACCTTGGTCATTTCGTACAAGATCATTTGCCCGGTTAGGTCAACTGTATGCCCCGTTAAGTCAACTGTATGCCCAGTTAGGTCAACTGTATGCCCTTGACAATTGGTTAGGTTAAGTTGTGTTATTTTCGTTACATACAGTTGACCTAACCGTGCCTTCAATGGCGGACATCGGAATAACATTGAAGGCCCGGTTAGTATTTGAAAACCTCTATATTGAAAATTCAAATTCAAATGTGTTCAAATGTTAAAATGTGATCAAATGTGCATTTGAAGAGTGTTTCTCACTTATTTGAACAGACCTGTTGATATATGTGTTTTAGCAGATTTAGTTAGTTAAATAAAGGTTTCCAATTTTATTGTGATGTTTATTATTTCTATGAATGCATGACAAAAGTCATTTTAGCCATTTCACGAAATGACTAAGGTGGAATTTCAGCCATTTCGGGTAATAGCTGAAGATTTTAGTCATTTCGCGAAATGATAAAGTGAAACAGCCATTTCGCAAAATGACTAAAAGTTTTAGCCATTACGCGAAAAGTAAAGAACCGCATCCGCGTCCGCGGATGTTGAAAAACTGACATCTGGTCCACCACTAAATTTTTTATATATATGTTACAGTCAAAGTGTGTAACCAGCCATTTCGCGTAATGGCTGAAACTTACACGAAATGGCTGGTTACACACTTTGACTGTAACATATATATATAAAATTTAGTGGTGGACCAGATGTCAGTTTTTCATCATCCGCGGACGCGGATGCGGATCTTTACTTTCAATATCCGCGGATGCGGATATTTAGTTAATCTATCAATATAATATAGAATTATGAATATATGACATAATTTTTCAAATTTAGTGATATTACTATTAGGGCAGGCAATGCATAAGAATTAAAATTAATATTAATGTTTTCATTATGATAAAAATAATAGCTTTCTCAAGAGTTTCAGCCACAGAAAATTGAATGAAACAAGTTTCATTCAATTTTCTGTGTTACCAGGTATTTATAGACTATTTTGAGGTTTATATATTTGTTTGTTCATTAATAATTAATACTTTACATGAAATGTGCATGACTGGGCCTTAAGCTACTTTAGAAGCTAATTTAATTGTAAATTGCATAATTTATTAGAGGTAATTTCCGCATAACATCCGCAGTCAGAAGTGCGGATGCGGATGCGGCTATCCGGTTTACCACTAAATTATATATATATATATTAATTGTACCATAATAATGTTTTATATTATGTATATCTAATATAATATATCTGATATTAATTTTCGCACTGTATAACTTTTAATTAGAAACTCTACTTAGAACTTGCTTGTTTGAAATAAACCTTTAAAATAGAATTAATTTTCATTTTCTTCATGGTAGAGTTTGTTCTTCTACTCCGGCAAGCAATGCCTTATCAGTACAGAATAAACTTTTAATCGAAAAACTTTGCAGGCGCTACAAAAGCAAGGTTTGCTCTGGAAAGGGGAGAAGTTTTGCCAGTCTTCCAGCGGGGAAAACATAGTGTGATTAATTATGAATAAATTTAATTAAGACTTTAAGAATTAAATAAAAAAAAATTCTCCAGTAAGTAGAATTACGTGTGTGTTTCGGGAGATAAATGATATCAATACAATTATGCGTATATACTGTATATATATATACAGGGTGTCCCATAAGTCCGGCAGGCATCATAGGAGAAATTCATATTTTTCTATTTCTACAAACCATAATTCATATTTTTCTTATGCTCGGGATGCCAATTTCCCGTCCACCATTCTCTTCAGTGACGAGGCTGTTTTTTATGGAAATGGTGAGGTAAATCGACAGAACACCCGCTACTGGTCTCAAAACAACCGTCACTGGTATACCTCTTCAAAGGAACAAGGTGCATCTCGGTTGATGGTATGGTGTAGCATTTGGAAGGATCGCATCATAGGCCCCCTCTTTTTCGATGAACATGTCACTGGAGGCACCTACCTACGTATGCTCATTGCTCAAGGAAGAAGCATTTCCCAGTGTCTTGAACGAAGAAGGAAATTTCCCAACATGGTTCCAGCAAGACGGCGCTCCTGCACATTACAGCACCCAAGTAAGGGAATACCTGTACCAACAATTCCCTGGTCATTGGATAGGACGTCGAGGGCCTGTGGAATGGCCAGCTAGAAGCCCGGATCTCACGCCACTAGATTTTTATCTCTTGGGCCATTTGAAACCGCTGGTATACGCAGAGAAAATTAGGAGTGTTGAACATTTGCGGCAGCGTATTATTGGGGCATGTAACACCATTACTCCTGACATCATTCACCGTGTGCTTGCTGACTGGGTATCACGTCTGAATTTGTGTATTGAAAACAATGGTGGACATATTGAGCACGTTCTCTATATAAAAGCTTTTGTTTTGCCTTTTTTTATTATGTTTCCTATGATGCCGGACTTATGGGACACCATGTATATATATATATATATATATATATATATAATATATATATATATATATATATATATATATATATACAGTATATACGCATAATTGTATTGATATCATTTATCTCCCGAAACACACACGTAATTCTACTTACTGGAGAATTTTTTTTTATTTAATTCTTAAAGTCTTAATTAAATTTATTCATAATTAATCACACTATGTTTTCCCCGCTGGAAGACTGGCAAAACTTCTCCCCTTTCCAGAGCAAACCTTGCTTTTGTAGCGCCTGCAAAGTTTTTCGATTAAAAGTTTATTCTGTACTGATAAGGCATTGCTTGCCGGAGTAGAAGAACAAACTCTACCATGAAGAAAATGAAAATTAATTCTATTTTAAAGGTTTATTTCAAACAAGCAAGTTCTAAGTAGAGTTTCTAATTAAAAGTTATACAGTGCGAAAATTAATATCAGATATATTATATTAGATATACATAATATAAAACATTATTATGGTACAATTAATATATATATATATAATTTAGTGGTAAACCGGATAGCCGCATCCGCATCCGCACTTCTGACTGCGGATGTTATGCGGAAATTACCTCTAATAAATTATGCAATTTACAATTAAATTAGCTTCTAAAGTAATTAATTCAGGTTGTTTTATTAATGTATACTTGTTATTATACGTAAGATATGTGTATCATTTCTAATGTTAGATATGTTATTGATTTTATATGTACAGTATATGTATATGTATATATAATGTGTGTGTTTGTGTGTGTGTGTGTGTGAGAGAGAGAGAGAGAGAGAGAGAGAGAGAGAGAGGCAGGGGAAATAAACCTTGAAACTAAAGTAAAACATCCTTTACGGGTAAACCCTTTTAAACCCTTAATTAATACAATATCAAATAAATTTCCGACCCCTAAAATTATTTTTCTCCTTTGCTGCGCTGTAACATATATAGAAGAACAATCAGCTATTCTAAACTGCTCGCAAATCACTTACGTGGATCATAAACGTCCTGCCTTCATTCCACCATTCCATTTCGTTCCATTCATAATTCTCACCATCTGATGCGTCCTTATATTGTACAAGAACTTCTTCCGAACTTTATGATAGTATTTTAAGACACGCTGAAAAATGGTCGTTCAGAGAGAGAGAGAGAGAGAGAGAGAGAGAGAGAGAGAGAGAGAGAGAGAGACCCTAAGATCCACTCTACGGTAGCCCAAGAAAGGAGTAGAAATAATAAGAAAAGCAATGAAAATAATGCATACTAAATAATGAAGCCATGCTTACCTATAGACGTTTAACGCCTTCACACAGGAATAGTAGTTGTAGCAAAGTATAGAACAGACAAGGCTCTCCCTCCTCCGCCAGCCACTGCTGACAGAAAATTGTTGTGAAAGAAGATTTATAATGAAGATTTATAATGGAAAGAATAGCTTCAGAGTGTACCGAGTGGTATGTTTGTATTTGAGGAGAAGGGGTAAGAGTTAGAGGGGAAGGGGGTGATGGGAAAGATGGAGGAAGAGAAAAAGGGGAGAAAAGGGAGTGCCAATAGAACAAAATTTTAATCCCTGATAAGATCTTAATTAATGTCTTTTAATTGAAAAAAAAGATAAAAATAAATAAAAATAAATAAAGATAATATATATATATATAGAAATGTGACATCACACTAAACTTTAGTGGACACCATTTTAAAAGATAAAAAGTAAAAAGATTGAAAATATATAAGGTTTAGAAGTCATTTGATGTAATGCAGCACGTTCAACCAATGCTACTATTAACATAGAGTATAGTTACCTAACCTAGAGAGCGCAACCACGACAAAAATAATAAGCCTAACTTAACCTAACCTGACTTATCCTAACCTAGAGGGCACAACTTCAACAGCACGTTGACACATACATATATATATATATATATATATAGGCTCAATAGAACAGCGGTACGCATACACAGTGTTTAGTTGACAGAAGCAGTAGCCCAGTTTGTTGCTGGCACGCTACAGTCCTTATCTATTGTAGATTCCAACGAATTTAAGTCAATGGCCGCCAAGTTTGATCAACGCTATACTGTCCCCAGTAGAAAACATCTTCCTTCAAACTTGATAAAAAACAAGAGTAACCAAATTCGCAACAACATGTGCAAGATCCTGAAGCAACTTCCAAATGTTTGCATCACAGAGGACCTGTGGACAACTCGCCAGATGAGAAGCTACTTAGGAATGACGTGCCATTTTGTGCAGAACTGGAATTTGCAATCCATGATGCTTTCCTGCAAGCGACTCAAAGGTCGGCATACAGCTAAGAACATTTACTCACACTACTGTGAAGTCATCAACCCTTTTGACATCACTAACAAAGTTTCTTATGTCATATTTGATAATGCAGCCAACATTACCAAGGACTTTTCTTTGCCTGGACTTGACCCAACCATTTTGGATGATAATGATAATGATGATCAGGAAGAGGAGACCTCTGACACCAACGATGAAGGCAAAAATGTTTCTAGACCTGAAACTGAGCAAGATAACCTACAGAAAATGACCGGTCTGGAACATAATTCCTGCTTTGCTCACACACTTGAACGTTTGAGAGGTGGGCTGAGAGAGGTAGGTGCTTTGCACAAAGTCATTGTCAAAGCTTCCAGCATTGTAGCACACATAAGAAAGTCTACACATGCAGCTAACATCCTTGATGAAGAAAATCAGGTCCAGGCAGCTACACCTACACACTGGAATTCAGAAATAAAGATGTTGCTTTCTCTTTTGGCAGTTCCATCTGAGAAATTAAACTATCTTCATACTACAAAGTTAAGTGCCTATGATCGTAATCTTCTGAAGGAATTGTGTGAGATTTTAGATCCTTTTGAAGAGGCCACTGATTATGTTCAGGGACAGAACATGGTCACCTCAAGCTATGTTATTCTTTGTGTAATGGGTCTGAAGGTTCAGTTTGATTATATTAAGTCTCCCCTCAACTACAAGCTGGTGACTACTTTCAAGGACTATATCAATGGGCGCCTGTCTGTTTACGAGGATAACGAAACCTTCATTCTTGCAGCTGCTCTTGAGTCCAGATTGGAACTCCACTGGTGCAGACAGAGTCAGAGAGTCAATAATCAACCTCACTACAAACACCAAAGGAGTTGCTGCTGTTCAACCAGCAAACACCCAGAGTTCTTCTTCAAACACGCAACAGCAGTCACAGGACCATCCTGAACTTCCTGAAGACCTTTCACCTAAGGCATGCAAGAGAAGCAAACTGTTCAGTTTTATGCAGCCTTATGCTCAACCTTCACCAAACCCTTCTGGTGTGGAAAAAGACGTCTCATACTGTGGAGGATGGTATAACATTCGAGTTGGTGCGCACCGCTACCCCCACTCCTGCCCTGACTAGAAATCGGTACGTGGTCAGGGTTCACCTTGGATCCCTGTATACCAACGGACTGTGACGCGTAGTTGAACGTATTGTGGAGCTTGCCCTTCAGAACCGCGACGAACGTGAAGTCCGGACGAGGTTATCCTTCAGGTTCGGGTCAGATGAGGGGGACGATTTTTGGGTAGTAATACCGTTCAGACGTTTGGCTGCTGGAGAAATAGAATATAGCTTGGGCCGTATAATGCAAGCCTCTCAAAGTAGTACAGCCTTCAATATGGACAACTTCATGGTAGATATTGACAGAGTATTCCGGGTTGCGGGTCATAGTGCCACACCTTATACTCTTAATTTCAATTCTCCGGTTATTTACAGAAAGCATTTAAACTTCGATCGTGGTTGTGGTTTTATAGCAATAATCTTAGCTCATATGTTCACTGTGCTAAATACTTGGACGCCAAAAATTTGGCTGCCCACGGTTGTGCAGCGTGCCCGTAAACTGGCTTCAGATTGTAAGCTTGAGTTTGAGTGTAATAAGGGTTCTGAAGAACTGAGAAGGGCCGAGCAGGAAATGAATGCACGTATAGTCGTATTTCGAATAGATGATCGTCGTAGGACTGTGTTTGTTTTTAAAAGCAGTGTGAGAGATCGTATAAGAACTCTACTTATTTTAGGATTGTCAGGAACGTCGTATCTCCCCATCCGTAACATAAGGTCTCTCTACGCCAGTTATGATAAAAGTCGAAAATATGGAAGGCATCATGATTTGTGTAAGGGATGTCTCGAGTTTGCTGATGATATGGTGAAACATTGTAAGGATTGCTGCATGATATGTGAGCAGTGCAAAAGCCCCAAATGTAGAAGTCGTGTAATTGAAACCGAGAAGAGGGAATGTAATGTGTGTAAACGTACATTTTTCAATAATAATTGCTTTGAACTCCATAAATCAAATGGCACTTGCAGGAAAATGAGGATCTGTAAGTGCGGTACGTTTCACATGATCGATAATTGGGAGAATTTCAAACATAAATGCGATCAAATTCACTGTTCTACATGTCATGGAAAATATAAGGCAGATGGAGTGAGGCATGTACATTATATGAAAGATGCTAAGCCTAAAAATAGCCCTTGTATAACTGTGTACTACGATATAGAAACTTAACGAACGCTGAAACCAAAGAGGTTATTCCACATTTACTCCTAAGTCAGACTATCTGTGATGAGTGCATGGAGCTCGAGTGTGACGAGTGCCACAAATGTGGAAAACGGACAAGTGTTTTTAAAACGAATGCACACGGCAACCTTGTGAAACTCTTTGTATCCTGTATTGTCAAATTAGCGGACAAGTTAAAAAAAATGACTGTATATTCTTGCCCATAACGGAGCGAAATTTGACACATAGTTCCTTTATAAGGAGCTGCTTGAACACGCGTCGTCTGCGATATTTACAGGTGAAACATTGAAAAGAGGTAACAAACTAATACAGATGCAGATAAGAGGCAATGTACAGTTTAAAGACACTCTGCTCTTCACACCTTGTAAATTAGCAAAGCTACCCAAGGTCATGGGCGTAGCCGCTGAAGTTTCAAAAGGGTATTTCCCTTAAACATTCCTCACCTACGAAACTTTGAATTACGTAGGACCACCTCCACCCAAACATTACTTTAACTACACCAACATGAGCGATAGTGAGCGTGAACATTTTGACCGCTACTACAACAGTTTTAATGAAGCTAGTCCATACAATATAGCCGATGAATGTGAACGTTATTGCGTGAATGACGTACGTGTACTTAGAGTATGCTTTCAAGCCTTTAGAATGATGTACATAGCCCGTTTCAAATGCGATCCGCTGCAACTCGCGACCACGATCGTCTCATTATGTTTTACAGTGTTCAGAATAACTTCATACCTAAAGACACCTTAGCAGTCATTCACAGAAAAAAAACCCGCAGTTATGGACACAAAGCTATTTACTGGTTCATACACCAACAGCAACAGACAGAGGTGTATATATAAAATGCCCGCAACACGGGTGAAGTACCCGTTAAGGTCAATGGTCGTGTTTTTTGGGTTGACGGCCTAAGTGAGGAGTCAACCACTGGTGAGAAGACTATGTATTCCTTTAACGGCTGCTGGTGGCAAGGATGCACGCGCGCTGAATGTGCCGTCACAGGGAACCTTTATGGAAGATCCCCAGCCGACAGCATCACATGGACCCGTAACCGTGATCAACTTATAGGCTCCCAGTTCACTCACACAATTGTTGGGAGCATTAGTATGATGCACAGACGGAAACAGATGCCCGGTACCGTGAAGAAATAAGGGCCATCAAACGTTCAATGGTGTTGAACCCCCTCAAATGCGGTGATAGCTTGTTTGGAGGAAGCACAAACCCATTCAAGCTATACTTTCCGCCTACGGAGGGCGTGAAACTCCACATCTACGACTTCTGCTCTTTATAACCCTACGTGATGAAGAACAATCCGTACCCCGTAGGTGCGCCTGAAAAAATGGTGGGTTCCACCATACCAACCATCGAGGAGTTTTCAGCTAACTTGAATGAGCGCTACTTTGGACTTTCTTTCGTAGACGTGCTCCCCCCTCGCGATTTATGGATGCCGATCTTACCCGTCGTTATAGATCACAAGCTCATGTTTCCCCTGTGCGTGAAGTGCGCAGAGGAGAACAACGGTGATTGTAACCATACGACCAACCAGCGTAAGATCAGAGGTGTATATATTATACAAGCCCTGAGCTGGCCCAAGCCGTTCGCTATGGGTATAGAATATTGAAGATTCATGAGGTGTGGAGGTTTCAGAAGCTACCCAACCTTTTCACACCATATATAAACGCCTTTTTGAAGGATAAAGTACTGAACGGACTGAACGGACGCATTTCCTGAGCTCTCTGATATTGCTTCTACTTTGCATATTGCTAATAACTTTACTTTTGGAAAGTTTTGAATTTTATATACTTGCGTTATATTCACATTGTTATAGTTAAGTAATTGAATATTAGTGGTTTTTAGCGATTTAGAAGTTTTCATAGCGTCCCGGCTTAATTAAACTTATACTTGTGACGGTTATTAACTAATTTAACTTGCGCGATGCCGTCGCAGAAAGCGTTGTGTGTTAGGTGTGGGGTAAACCGGTGGTATACGGATTTTAAAGATTATAGCGGCGGTCGTATGGCGATTACCGAGAGATCAGTTTTTTTTTTTTTTGCGATTTAAGGGAGGAAATAGTTGACATAAAACGCAGTGTACGTGAGGTAACGGAAAGCCTTGCAACGCTTGATGAGGGCAGGGGTAGGGATACGGTTGACGAAAGCCGAACCAATACTAACGTTGAAGACGTTAGTAATTTGAAGGGTGAGGTGCGTAACCTAGTTTCTAATTTAGGTAGCTTATCGGGAAGGTTGGATAGAGTTGAGGAAGGGGTTAAGGTTGGTCCGAGAGTAGTAGATGGGGAGGGATTTAGAGAAGTTAAGGGTGGAGCTAGGCCGCGTACGTTAGGTGATAGGAATCCCCACTATCGAGGTTTCGAACCCTTTCGCCCATTTGGAAAGGGACGTGAATGAGGGGGAAACTATTTTAATTTGGGACTCTTTACTGCGCCATATGGACACAGATTTCGTTGAACGGCATCCAACCAAGAGGAGGAGGGTCTGTCTCTCAGGGTCCAGGGTTGACAGAGTTAGAGACGAAGTGGATAGGATTGACGTTGCCTCCCGTCACTCGATGTTGGTGACGATGGTAGGGGGCAACGACTCGTATAGGCCCGATACGAGAGTGTCTGACCTTTTGGAGAGATATAGGGAGTTAATTAGGTCCCTAAAGGCGAGGTCAGATAGGTCTTTAGTTCTAGGTATTACCTCTAGGCACGGTTTGGGTCTTAGGATTACGTCTAAAACGATATTTTTTAATACTAAATTAGAAGAGATTTGTGCTGAGGAAAATGTACACTTCGTAAAGCTGTGATCAGAATTCAGTGATCCTAGCCTTTTTATAAATGATGGAGTGCATTTTAATGAAATAGGTAATGCTAGGCTAAGTAGGTTAATTGACGAAAACGTACGAAAGCTGTATAGGTCGAAGCCTTCTTTAAAAGTTGTGGGTTCGGGAAACGCGGGCCAGACGTGAAAAATAGTTTAAAACGCCGGCCCGTGGTAAAAAATAACAAACGTTTTTTATTGTAACGTGCGTAGTATTAGAAATAAATTAAACGAATTTAAGGCGATAATTTATTCCGGTAACTACGATATAGTTGCTATCACTGAAACGTGGTTAAATACCGTGACTCGGAATTTGTTGGGGGAATCTGATATACCGGGTTTTAAACTCTTTACTAATGATAGGTTACATAGGATTGGTGGCGGCGTTTTGCTGTACATTCGTAATTCCCTTAGGGCTATCGAAGTTAAGATAGATTTTCCGGCAGCAATTAATGCGATGTGCGTTGAAATTAGGGCGCATAGTATTAGTTTTAATTTTGTTGTTGTGTATAGACCTCCCGTTCAACCCCTCGATACCGATACTAGATTTTACTCACTTCTTGGTAACTTTATTGACAATCGGAATAGTATAATTGTCGGAGACTTTAACTGCCCTAATGTTAATTACGAGACTTTTACTGGTAATGAGGAGGGTTTGAAAATGATTGAGTTCATGGAAGATAATTTTTTACGACAGATGGTTACCGAACCAACGCGCGGTGACAATATTTTAGATTTGGTGATGACGAACGGCGAAAATATAGTCGAAGGTTTAGAAGTAGGCGAGAGTTTAGGATGTAGTGATCATCAAATTCTTAGGTTTAGTTATTGATAAAAAACACTAAGGATATTAACGTAATAGAAGTCCCCAATTTTCGTAGGGCCAATTTTGATAGTTTTGCGGATAGGGTGAGAGTAGTGAACTGGGATAACTTATTTATGGGTAACGACACAAATTTGCATTGTGAGGCGTTTAAAGAAAGTTTTTGAATATTGAAAGGGAGTTCATTCCTCGTAGGCCCAAGCGCGCTCGAAATCATGGTAGGCCCAAGTGCGCTCGAAATCATGGTAGGCCCAAGCGCGCTCGAAATCATGGTAGGCCCAAGCGCGCTCGAAATCATGGTAGGCCCAAGTGGTGGACTCTGGAAATTGGCGAGTTCATAAACGAGCGTAATAGAGCGTATAGACTTAATAAGCGCTATGGCACGGCAGTTAACTTTAATAGATATATCAAGCTTAGACGTCAGGTTAAAAGATCAGTTAGGAATGCTAAGCGTAATTTAGAGATACTTATAGCTGCGGATAGTAAACATAATCCAAAAAGGTTTTTTGAGTACGTCAATAATCATAG
Organism: Bathynomus jamesi; assembly: GCA_023014485.1. Lineage (NCBI taxonomy): Eukaryota > Metazoa > Arthropoda > Malacostraca > Isopoda > Cirolanidae > Bathynomus > Bathynomus jamesi. The sequence goes on from JAJOZX010002847.1 coordinate 109,440, forward strand.
GCCGATAAAAGATAACATAGGCTCTCTAGTGGATGTTAACGGCACTTTGGCTTCTGACGCTCAGGCGATGGCGGGTATTTTCAATGACTTTTTGCGACAGTTTTTACCGTAGTAGACGTAAATAATGTCCCCGACGTGGCCGATATCGTTCCATTTAGTAGCGAGACTATTTTGGATGAAATAACTGTTTACGAGGATGAGATTTCTTATTATATCGATAGGTTAAAAGTTAGCAAGGCTCCAGGCCCTAACGCTTTTTATCCCAGACATTTGAAAGATTTGAAAGACGTTATCGTGGGCCCCTTAACGAAGATTTTTAATCAGTCACTCGAAAGGGGTATTATTCCTGAAGACTTCAAATTAGCTAACGTCACGCCTATTTTTAAAAAAGGCGATCTAATGGGCCTATAATTATAGGCCCATTAGCTTAACGTCAATTGTCGGTAAACTTTTGGAGTCCGTAGTTAGGGATCGTATCATCGATCACTTAGAAAGTCGAGATTTGATTAATAGTAGTCAGCATGGGTTTCGACGCCGTAGATCTTGTTTAACTAATTTGTTAGAATTTTATTAGGAAATAGTGCGCGAATACGATAGGCATAGAGCGGCTGACGTTATTTATTTAGATTTTAAAAAGGCGTTCGATACAGTTCCGTATAGAAGATTAATTTCCAGGTTAAAGCGACCGGTATACGTGGTCAGGTAGCTAACTGGTTAGAGGAATGGCTTCGTGCTAGGAGACAGAGGGTCGTTGTTAATCGTAGTGAATCTGGGTGGTTGGATGTAGGTAGCGGTGTCCCACAGGGTTCAGTGTTAGGCCCATTGCTATTCGTAATTTACATTAACGACATAGATGTAGGATTGACTAGTAACGTGTCAAAATTCGCGGACGATACTAAAATAGGCGGTAAGGTTGTTAATGAGGACGATAGAAAATAGGCTCCAAGACGATGTAATAAGATTATGGAGTGGACGGATAAGTGGCAGGTGCAATTTAACGTAGAAAAATGTAAAGTTTTGCATATAGGTTCTCATAACAATAATTACACGTACACGATGGATGATAGAGAGTTAGCGAGCGTTGACGAGGAAGTAGATTTAGGCGTACGCGTATCTAAGGATTTAAAAGTTAGCAACCAGTGCCTGGAGTCTTGCGCAAAAGCTAATAGGTTGTTAGGCTTCATAGCGCATAATTTCGAATTTAAATCGAAGGATATTATATTGCCCCTTTACAATTCCCTAGTCAGGCCTCACTGAGAATATGCCGTTCAGTTTTGGTTCCCGTATTTGCGTGAGGATATTGATAGGTTAGAAAGGGTTCAGCGTCGTGCCACGAAACTAATTCCGTCATTGCGCAACAAGCCTTATGAATATAGGATTAAGGAGTTAGACTTGCATTCACTCGAAACTAGGAGATTAAGGGGGGAGCTTATTGAAGTTTTCAAAATCGTTAATAAAATCGATAACGTAAATTTTGACAAACTGTTCACTTCAATAATAGCAATACTCGTAATAACAGATTTAAGTTGCGTGGCAGACGTTTCATTACTAATATCGCTAAAAAACTTCTTTACGTTTAAAGTAATTGATAAATGGAATAATCTTCCCGCGTCAGTCGTTAACTCTACCAGCGTTAATATGTTTAAGAACCGTTTAGATAGGCATTTTAAAAATATTAACGTTGTTTAAAATAAAATAAAAATTAGTAACAGGAGCTCTGTGGGTGGTGGTCGAGGATGAGTCTGTAGTGCCTACGTTTTATTATTTATTATCTTCATTATTTACGCTTCTTTCTACTTTATTATTTCTCTATTTATTCTCGATCGGCTCTTTCTTTCATTTATCGCTTTGTTTCTCTACACTCTTTTTGCCGTATCGTATATATATATCATGGTAGCGCGCCTAGACCTGACTCAAAGTTCGTTATAAAACAAAGTGGGAAGGGGGATTGTATATTAATACTCTTTATTAACACTTATTACGTTTTATTAATTTCAAAAATGGTTTAGTTAATTAGGGGATATGCGAGTATGACATTTATATATAATAATCTAGGTTGGAGAGGAACACAAAACAATTTGACTTTAAGATCACATGGTTCTAAATCTAACGCGTATCGCGTCCGCCTCAAGACTAAACATTAGGTGGTAGTCTGCTCTCTTGGGTCCCTGTTCAGGACTACCAATTGTACCCATTTTAAAAATTAAAACATCACAATTTTTAGTAAATTTATATTAAACATTATCTTATTTAATTAAACAAATTAATATTCTTAACTAAGCATTACTACACTCGCATCACCCCCTTGAAAATAAGTTTTTCCATTAGGAAAACTTATTAATATCGTTTAACAATGTCAATAAATTTATTCAACAAACATACTGTATATTTTGCAATTTTTTTTTTTTTTTTTTTTTCTTTAACAATTCAAAGTTTAGAAATAGACAAGAAATAATAGAATGACAATCCCATACATATATTGTATCATATTATAAAACCGAAAACTTTATAATTTTCACATTTGCATAAAATAACATTCACTCTAATAATTAAATTACAACCTGTAACTAATCTATACATGCCAAAAAAAATAACAGAAATTTTCTTACAGTGGCCACACAAATCCCAAGTTCACAATCTATTCCCGCGATTTCTCATCAACGATCGCTTTACATTCGAAACAGTTATTTGTATAGTTATACAGTTACTATCAGGGCAACATAGAAAAAAAATAAGAAAAAGTTTACATAAAATACTGACCAAGAGCGCACATACTATTTCACGAAAAACACAACAAATATGGGCAATAATCGGACCCTTTTCACTTATAATTTCATTAGATTAATAATCAGTACATTTGTTTGCTGGACGTTGTTTAGATGACACTCCGCACGCTGACAACGGATTTCAATTTTCAATCGCAGCTCTCCTACTCACTTCGCTAGAATGCAAGGGATTGCATCAATCAATATGCAAAGGGCAGCACGCTATAATGGTTCCGCTCTCTCTCCAATGCGAAAAAAAAAACAAGAGACGTCAATTCTAAAAGGATCAGGGGGGGAGATATCTGAAAGCGGGACCACGCGCTGGAATTGGACGAATTTGCAATTCTAGAAGTCGATGAAGAAACTCGCCTTGTCTCATCTCCACTTTTGTCGGTGAACGCTGCTCTTCCTACGTCCAGCTGAAAGACTCTTCCACTGGCAACAATCAAAACGATGACTCCGCCGTAGGCGTTTCCCAACGAACCTACTGTATGTCTGTATGGACAGTACAGTCGTGAGCACTCGTTCAAGCTCGCGCGGCTTGTCTACCGAGTGCTACAACACATATTCAGCGAAGCATTCGAGCAACGTGACCAGCTACTGCCCGAAAAATACCAGTAGACCATCTTCGATCGAAACTTTCGTGTGCCAAGACCCTGCACACGTAAATTTCTCTTCTCTTCCGGAACTGTCCTGCGCCAATTCCCTGCGCATTCGGTTCCTCTCTTCTCTCTTCTCTTCCGAAACCATCCTGCGCCAAGTCCCTGCGCATTCTGGTTTCTCTTCTCTCTCTCTCATTGGTGATCGATCACCTATCCGGTCGACTAACTCACTTGATGGAACTCGGATTCAACTTGGTTGACCCAAACTGAGCTTCTCAATTTTGAAAAAAAAATTTTCTAAACGTGTTTCTGTACTGCTTATCATTTCATATTTAATTTATCAAATTCTTTCGACAGTTCACTTCGAAACAATAACTACACATTTGCTCTGGCCAAATTCACGGAAAAAATATAAAAAATTTCGCAAAAATTTAATCAAATCTAGCTACCAATAAGGTCACTTATGGCAGTTACAGCAGAGAAGATAAAAAAAAGTCATAAAACGCTAAACAAAATTGTACAGTATAAATATAAAAGCGCCCATACATAGTAACTGTTAGTATAATTTAAGAATATTATTGTTCAAACTATCGTCAGAAATCACCTCAATACCTCTAAATACAAAAGACAAAAATGAACCCCAGAAACTTCATGTCATCCATTCTCTGACAATCATGAACCCTCTTGCTTTGAGGAGGAGCACACAGACGCCACAAAAACGTTACTGGCTATCTAGGAGGCTCCATTTCCGAGTGTACACTTGAGTCAATGTTTCAAATGCACTAGTTAACTCCGACTGAAGGTTTAAACAATAATAATTTTCTAAACAGTTATTAAAAAGTAAAAAAAATTTAAATATTACTACCAAAAATTATTTTAACAGTAATTCCAACTTGAAACGTCAAATTTCATAAGAATTGAACTTGCAATTCGCAAATTACATCTGAGATACAACTCTCTCCTTCAACAGAAACCTCAGTATGGTTTGCAAATCACAAAAATCTCAGTAATTTACCGTTTCCAAGTGAAACTACAAATTTGCATAATTATACTAAATAAGAATAGATCATATGTACTAAAAAATTACACACAATCCACTGTAAACAAAACTAAAACATTTCCTAATTGAGAGCGGTCGCTTTGTTTGTAAGCGAACCTCTATACAAATATCCCTAACCGAATGAAACTGCATTATATCCTAACATAATTTCGTAATATTTTCCATGCAAACGCTCGAACTAAAAAAAAAAGGACATTTTTCATTTCTAATTCCAAATTAAAATATCAAATTAAAACATCCTTTTTAGAATACAATCTAAATTTGAACTAAAAATTTTACCATTGTCATTGAACTGGAAAGAAAAATAAAAATCGGCCTACTTGTACAAATAAAATTGATTATTGAATGAATTCATAAAACGTAAAGAAAATTTTCTACACAAATTTCTGTAATTCAAAAAAATTATAATTTCCAGATTTAGTAAAATGTGTACCGTAACTCACATTGGCCGCCAAAATAAAAATAAAATTTACTGCCGCACTTTTAGGCCCTATATTTAATAAATTCAATGTTATGCGCGGAAAGAGCATTAAATTTAAGTCAACATTTGTGCTTTTAAAGAAAAATCCTATGCTTATTTATGTTAAACCAATTAAAATTTTGTTAAATAACTAAAAATTTACTACTCAATAGACATACCGTAATAACGGTTAATCTCCGAACAATATTTTACGATAGGCCTACAAGAAATTCTTCTTAAGTACGATACAATAGCCATTTTACCAAATATGTCGGAATTGTCGTGAAATGAATCGAAAGAAACAGAGGAAAAAAAATAGATAACCAGCTTACCTACCAAATTGTATATAATTAATGAGTATAAAAAAAATCCAAAACAACTTTTATAGAAAATTTCACAACACAATTTCTCTAGTTCCATTAAACCAATTTAGCTTATTTTTGAAATTTAACACAATCCTATACGGCCCAATCTGACAATTTTTAATATCTTTAAGATTTATTTTTCGATTTGTCCCTTAACTGTAACGTAATCCTATTTTAGCGCGAAGCGAGCAAAGCAAAAAGCCCGTAAACCTATATTTACAAACAATCGAAATATAATCAAAAATCTGCTAATGAACCCCAGAAAATTTCTCATGTTCCTGAAATGTTGTACTATATATGTATATATACCCAGAAATGCGATACAAATTTTCGCTGAAACACTTTGAAAGGACCATATAAATTGTATCATACTGTATTCAAACTATACTTACGTACAATTTTTTTTTTTTTTTCTATATTAATCGTTATTATTATATTACAATTACTACTAATTCCAAAAGTTTTAAACAAACAAGTAAACAACAGAGGTAAGCTGAACCAGGCATACAGTAGAAGAGATGAAAAAAATAAAAATTGAGTCTTCAGGCAGAACGCTAAATTTTCAAAACCCTCTCCAACCGAAATGAACGAAATTTAACGTAATAATGACTCGCAATACTGAGTCGGACAAACGAAAAGCAACGGAACTGGACGAAACAAATTGAATTCTTAGGCGCGAGTCAGGGACGCTATCAGGACGCGAAGGCAAGCGCCATTTTAAAATTTTATTTACAATGAAATTTTAAGGCATGAAAATCGAAATTTGCCTGCAAACGGGGTAAAATTTGCATTTAGATATTTTAATAATCGAAATAAAATATTCATTAACGCTATTTGTTATTATACCGGGTTTTAAGAATTTTAATCGAAATACTAACACGTGGGTAAGCCTCACAAAATATGATGTAAGACCGCCGCTAGCCACCAGATGTAGTGACTACGTTTTATTATTTATTATCTTCATTATTTACGCTTCTTTCTACTTTATTATTTCTCTATTTATTCTCGATCGGCTCTTTCTTTCATTTATCGCTTTGTTTCTCTACACTCTTTTTGCCGTATCGTATATATATATCATGGTAGCGCGCCTAGACCTGACTCAAAGTTCGTTATAAAACAAAGTGGGAAGGGGGATTGTATATTAATACTCTTTATTAACACTTATTACGTTTTATTAATTTCAAAAATGGTTTAGTTAATTAGGGGATATGCGAGTATGACATTTATATATAATAATCTAGGTCGGAGAGGAACACAAAACAATTTGACTTTAAGATCACATGGTTCTAAATCTAACGCGTATCGCGTCCGCCTCAAGACTAAACATTATGGGTGGTAGTCTGCTCTCTTGGGTCCCTGTTCAGGACTACCAATTGTACCCATTTTAAACAATTTAAAACATCACAATTTTTAGTAAATTTATATTAAACATTATCTTATTTAATTAAACAAATTAATATTCTTAACTAAGCATTACTACAAGTCTGCTGACGATTAATGCCAGCTTGTGACATGCCAGCGTGTGATATTCCAGCAAAAAAAAAAATTAGACTAACACGAACTTAGTTGTAGCTTCTTCAGTAAATTAACCCACTTTTTGTTATTCTTTATACTTTTTTCCTTCTTCTCTCCTTATTTGCATGACTGTAACTCTATTGCATGTCTGTAGTTTGCATGGTATGAGAGTGAGTTAAGACTGTGTTTGCATGGTTTTGTAAGCGTTCTTATTTTACTTCTTTTCATCTTTCACCCCTTTCCTATTCTCTTCGACTATTTTTCCGACTTGTCGGCAGTGGCCGGCGGATGATGATGGTGAGTCTTTTTTCTCTTTTTCTGAATGAATGTTAACCCACGAGTGATAGGTGTTGGTACTTAACACCTTATTCTCTTCTCTTAACCTCATACTCTTTCCTTTCTCTCGGACTAACCTTAGAGTGGATCTAGGGGTCTTTGTTAGCGTTAGCTTCTGTAGATCTGTAGTTCAGGATATCCGCGAGGGGTTGATACCGAAGATGAAAAAACGGCTTATATTCGGCGTTACCGTGCTCATGAAGGTATATAGCTTGACCGATCCCAAATTGTTAAGAATCCTGGCAAGCGCCTTCGTGCAAAGTTGTGTCTAAACAGTCTTTGGGGGAGATTTGCACAGAATATCGCAAAGGGAACGTTCATTTGGCACAAAGTTATAGTGAAGTCTGGGATTATGACGATCCCGATAAAGAGGTTATGGAGATCGTGAATGTAGGTAATACTTGCATAATAAAGTACAACATCACCGAACTGGCCACAGATACCTCACGGGTTACAAACATACTTGTAGCCAGCTTCACAACGGCCTACGCCCGCATCAAACTTTGGGGTCTACTGCACTCTCTTGGACGGAGGGTGCTGTACGCTGACACAGATAGCGTGATATTCACAGGGAGAGAGTGAATACATGCCTGCTATTGGGGAATTCCTTGGAGAGCTAACTGATGAGATCAAGGACGAGTATGGTGATGGTGCATACGCAGACTCGTTTGTGTCAACAGGGCGAAAAACCAATGGGGTACTGGGTGGGGGATGATATGAAGTATATCGTGAAGGCTAAGGGTATCACGTTTAACCATGTTTTTCCGTTTATGCAAGTGCTCATGATGTCCTTGAGTAAGGAAGAACGCATCCAGGTAATTCTGCTCGTAGGAAATCGGAGTCAGAGGGAGGTCGCTGAGGAATTTAACAGATTGCATCCGCACCGCGCCGATAACACTGGTCTACAGCCAAAATGCTTCGGAAATAAAAGTAGTCAATCTTTACTAATTTTGGGTCACTGAATACGAAAATGATGCCTAAAATTGCCAATTGGCTCTATTTATAAAGATATCAGGCAACCCTGCACCCTACTAACTGGACTGCATCTGTCGCGTAATATGTAGACGCCTGTGACACATCGACGCATTGACTCTACTGCGCATGCGCGTAGTTATATTTTTTTAATTTTAATAAATTAATGTAAATATATACATATATATACAATAAAATGTAATTTTAAATTTATCTACTACATTATGTATTTGTAAATTATTTATTAAAAAATAGATTGGATCATTTTAACATATTGCTTCCCATAATGTTTTTGATATTAATATAAATGGAATACTAACCTAACTTAACCTTACCAAATTTAAAATTTTTAAAATGCAATGTAATTACATTAATTTATTAAAATAACAAAAAAATATAACTGCGCGCATGCGCAGTAGAGTCAAGACGTCGATGTGTCACAGGCGTCTACATATTACGCCACAGCATCAGTTCATTCGCGGAAGTCATACAGTGCACCCTTGTCAAACTCTTTTTAGTGTTTGCTTTTGAAACTGAATTTTTTTCAGCTTAATTTGAACAAAGATGCCTCGTAATTGCGTGAACAGTGTAGATAACTTCTGTTATGTTTGTGGAGAATTGACTTTTGCATCACAAAAGCGTGCTATAACCGCCGTGATTAGGAAAGCCTATCACCTCTATTTTGGCTGTAACATTGGAGATCAGGACAAGAGGTGGGTCCCACACATATGCTGCAATACTTGTGCAACAAACCTTCACCAGTGGTTGAATCGGAAAAGGAAATCTATGCCTTTCGCAGTGCCAATGGTGTGGAGGGAACCAACAGATCATGTCGGCAATTGTTACTTCTGCATGGTGCCTCCAGTCAAGAAAGGTATTTGCAAGAAGAAAAAGTGGATTTTACAATATCCGAATATACCCTCTGCTATACGCACGGTACCTCACGGAAAAGGACTACCCGTTCCTGAGCCCCCACACTCATTCTCCCTGGAGTCAGAGGACGAGGAGAATGAAGGAACCTGCGAAACTTGTGAGAATTCAACTTCACAAGAACCTGAATTTGTTTATAACTTGACATCTTCTAAACCGCACATGATAACTCAGAGTGAATTAAACGACCTTATCAGAGATTTAGAACTGCCAAAGAGTAAGGCAGAGCTGTTGAGCTCCAGATTGCAGCAGTGGAATCTCCTCGCTGAAAATGTTAGAGTGTGTAAGTTTCGTGACCGTCAAAAAGATTTTGTCCCATTCTTCATCATGGAAAGTGACCTTGTAGCTTGCAACAACATCGATGGTCTGATGGCAGCTCTCAACATTATTCACAATCCTAATGAGTGGAGACTGTTCATTGATTCATCGAAGTTGAGTCTAAAAGCTGTTTTGTTGCATGTTGGCAACGTATTGCCATCAATTCCAGTTGGTCATGCAGTCCACATGAAGGAAACATATGACAACATGAAGCAACTTTTGAACTGCATAAACTATGACAAACATCAGTGACAGGTTTGTGGTGACTTGAAAGTTGTTGCTATCGTGCTTGGACTACAGCAGGGCTACACTAAGTATTGCTGTTTTCTGTGTGAAAGGGATAGTCGGGCTAGGACTTCTCATTACATCAAGAAGGATTGGCCACTCCGACACTCATTGGAACCTGGAACAAAAAATGTTCAGTATCCTCCACTTGTAGAACCGAGCAAGATTTTGTTACCACCCTTACACCACATCAAACTGGGCATCATGAAAAATTTTGTTAAGGCTATGGATAAAACGGGGGCAGCTTTTAAGTACCTCGGTGGTAAATTCCCAAAGCTCAGTGAAGCAAAAATCAAGGAGGGTGTATTTGTTGGTCCACAGATCCGCGAGCTTCTTAGAGATGAGGAGTTCGACCGTATCCTAGATGGTGAAGAGAAGACAGCGTGGAATGCTTTCCAGTTAGTAGCAACCAATTTTCTCGGAAATACAAAGCTGACAATTACAGGGAACTGGTGGAAAACCTGCTGTTGTTCTATCAAAAAATGGGCTGCAATATGTCTTTAAAGATACATTTCCTCCATTCGCACCTGGAATTTTTTCCGGCCAACTGCGGAGCAGTCAGCGATGAACATGGTGAACGTTTCCACCAGGATATCTTAGCGATGGAGAAACGCTACCAGGGGAAGTGGAGTTCATCATTGTTAGCAGACTACTGCTAGACAATAACAAGAGATGCTCCAGAAGTTGAATACAAGAGACAAGCAAAGAAGCGATGGGTTGAATCAATATAAATGACTGCATTATACAGGTATGTTACTAATATATGGTATACATATACGCAAAATGCGTAACTTAAATTTTCTTGGAAACTGTAGCCAATCGACTGTTTTTATGGTCATATTCGTTTTCAGCACCCCGAAATCCATAATAGGAAACACATTTTATCTCCGAAGCACAAACTTTTTCAAAATTTGTAGACCAGTGTAACACACAGCTGTGTCGGCAAACTTGTAGCAAAGTTCAGGGAAATGGGATCCATAGGAGATAAACCACGCAGTGGACCTCCGAGGACATCTACCGACGATGACACAGCCGCTACCATCCTCACTCATTTCACAAACAGTCCCCAAAAGTCTCTTCGGCGTTTTTATTGCTGTTTTTATCATTTTGCCCTATGGTTCCAGACTTACGGGACACCCTGTAGTGTGCTTAGAAGATCAGGGTGACCAGCCACCCCAACTGACTGTGGGGACGCACAATTTTCGGACGCAGAAACTGGGGTGTGTGAAGGAACTTAGGGGCACGAAGGTATGCCGTAGCACCTATAGGAAACGTTACGAGGTGCCTGGTACCTATGATACCTTACCCTTTGGCTACCTTAATCCTTGATTGAATTTATATATATATGTGTGTGTTGATAATATGTTTATTTATCACTTATATTTGCATCAATTAAGGTTTCATTTTCTCCTTTGTGTGCGTGCGTGTGTGTGGACAGTAAAAAACTAAGCACCGTCCACTGTAAGATTGGTCACGTGACTCCTGCCACCACCTGAGCATATCTCTATCCCTGCGTGCTCTGTTGACCTCTGCATACCCTTGAGCTCAGACGTGTATTCTCCGCATAGACGAAAAATAGTAATGGCTACCTTTAATATTGCGTGTTCAACGTTTATGAAGTGGTATTCGGCAAAGTGACAAGATGTGGTGGATACTGAAAAACTCCCTATTCCACCCTCCTTTAATACTTTTAAGGCTACATTGAGCCGTGCGAAGAACCAAGATGTCCAAATACTCTACAGGTATTCTAGCGACGGCATTGTAGGATTTCGTAGTACAAGTGATGTATTGAAGTATGTTGTAGATCTAACCTTTATAAAAGCTCACATATACCGCGAAGTAGAAGAAACAACACGTTCAGAAGATAAGCAACGGTTATGGATAGTGAGTCTTGTTGATGAGTGGTGGACAAGCGATATTATGTCATGTTACACCATACCGACTACTCTTACCCTCCGGTTGAGAATGTAAATCTTGTCATCACGGAGAATCTTAAGTATTTTTACCACTATGTTAATATATATTATGACGAGATTTGTAGTGTGGTTGTGGCTAATGGCCTGTGTGAGTTTTTAACAGACTTTAGAGATGAGTATCGCTTGTTAAACAAAAAGGATAAATATGGGCATATGTTTCTCCGGATTGTGAAGATGTTTAGTTTGTGGAAGTAACGTCTGGTGAGTGATAAAACATTAAAACCGGTATTGCTTCATGTAGCGGAAAAATCTGTTTGTCCAGTATAATGGGCACAAGTGTCCGAACAAGCCTGTACACGCTTCAGCAGGTTATGGTGTGACTCGCTACCCCTATCGATCCGTCCACCTGTGTACCTCACCCCTCCGAAACATACAAGTTCGAACAAACCCGTACACGTTTCATCAGCGTGACTTACTCCGGCCGTCGAGCCGATTCGTCGTCCCACCTGTGGCTCATAGTCATCTCAGAGCTTGAACCGACTAGACGTGCGAATACGATGGAACTTCCTTTGAGAAGCATTCTCAACGCCGCGTACGATGTGTCCGTGACGAAGTCATTGCGCGTGTTCAGGCGTGAAACCGGCACCATTAACTATGTACTTGAAACGACTTGTAGGCAAGCAAACTTTGGTAAACGTAATGTTATTTATTTAAGTGTTGAGGAGATGAATAGAGTCTCCGTGAGAGTTGAGAAGTTGGGAGAGGACCGTTATAAAATACCTACAGGCGTAGGTAAAAGAAGAGAGCAGATTAGTGATGTCCCCTCATATGCCGTTGTTTGCACGTTGTGTATAAATAACGAACAGCCATGCATTGATATACGACTGATGTGGAAGAATGCATCTGATAATAACGTTCTTGTCCCTACGCGAAACCGTTTCATCCTCGACAGAATGTTTGAAATCGTCGGATTCCGCAAGCTGAAGCCTATATTAGACGCTCGTGTTACGGATATGACTTATTTTGACACGGTCCTTGAATAAATACACCGCTCTGCTCGACGGATTTATCGAATGTGGGAATGAACAAGGCGAGAATGGTCTAGAGCTGGATGCATATTTAAAAGGTTTACACCCTTCGAAATAACCCGAACTTTGGTACAAAGCACTTGAGCGGTACAGGGCAGAGCTTGCCTACACTGTTCACCCTGAAGAGCTGTACCTCTATATAATGAATAGCTCTCGTTACGACTTGGAAGATTATTTCAATTGCCGCTATGCAGACTGAAGAAGAGTCCATTATTGAAAAGCTCGGTACCGTAAGAAAAAACCCTCGATTGGAAAGGAGTGTTTATAAACTTGTATTTAATAATGATGTTGTGGTTAACGATGACCTCTTTGAGCGTGCTTTTCATTGTATTATAGCCGTGTTTAAAGATAACTTGCCACCCGAATGTAAAGTGGGCACAAAAATAGTACTGAACGATATGAAAGCCATTTATGTCGAGTATAGACATCCGTATAACTTGAACGGTGAAGTAATGCTTAGACGGTTTTACCGTGTAGTGCAAAGTAATATGATGTGAATGTAGAATCGATTACGTGTGAGTTTAGCGTCTTGCGCCGCAGAACATAAAGTATTTTGATGTATATTTATTTATTTAATTACTTAATTGTGTGTGTATATATATATAATTATATATATATATATATATATATATATATACAGGGTGTCCCATAAGTCAGGCATCATAGGAAAAATAATAAAAAAAGGCAAAACAAAAGCTTTCATTTACAGAACGTGCTCAATATGTCCACCATTGTTTTCAGTACACAAATTCAGACGTGATACCCAGTCAGCAAGCACACGGTGAATGATGTCAGGAGTAATGGTGTTACATGCCCCAATAATGCGCTGCCGCAAATGTTCAACACTCCTAATTTTCTCTGCGTATACCAGCGCTTTCAAGTGGCCCCAGAGATAAAAATCTAGTGGCATGAGATCCGGGCTTCTAGCTGGCCATTCCACAGTTCCTCGACGTCCTATCCAATGACCAAGGAATTGTTGGTACAGGTATTCCCTTACTTGGGTGCGGTAATGTGCAGGAGCGCCGTCTTGCTGGAACCATGTTGGGAAATTTCCTTCTTCGTTCAAGACACTGAGAAATGCTTCTTCCTTGAGCAATGAGCATACGTAGGTAGGTGCCTCCAGTGACATGTTCATCGAAAAAGAGGGGGCCTATGATGCGATCCTTCCAAATGCCACACCATACCATCACCCGAGATGCACCTTGTTCCTTTGAAGAGGTATACCAGTGAGGGTTGTTTTGAGACCAGTAGCGTGTGTTCTGTCGATTTACCTCACCATTTCCACAAAAAACAGCCTCGTCACTGAACAGAATGGTGGACGTGAAATTGGCATCCCGAGCATATTGTTCCGTAGCCCATTCACAAAATTCCATCCGTCGGTCGGGATCATCTTCGCTTAATTTCTGTACGATCTGAAGTTTATATGGATGCCATTTGTGAGCCTGAAGAATGCGATGGATGCTACTTTTCGACACTCCTGTCTCGGCGGACAATCGCCGAAGAGACTTATTGGGACTTTTGTTAAAATGAGCCAGGATAGCAGTCGCTGTATCACCGTCAGTGGACCTCCTTGAAGGTCCACTGCGTGGTTTATCTTCTATGGATCCTGTTTCCTTAAACTTTGCAACAAGTCTGCTAACACAACTCTGTGTTATTGGCTCGCGGTCTGGATGCAGTCTGTTAAATTCAGCAGCGGCCTCTCTTTGACTCCGATTTCCTTTGAGTAGAATTATCTGGATTCGTTCTTCCTTGCTCACAGATATTATGGCCTGTAGAAAGAGAAAAATATGAATTATGGTTTGTAGAAATAGAAAAATATGAATTTCTCCTATGATGCCGGACTTATGGGACACCCTGTATATATGTGTGTATATATATATATATATATTTCCTGTACTAATATGCAATTGATTATACGTTTTGTATATTATTATTTTCAATATATTTAATTATTTAATATAACTTTGTGATATATATATATATATATATATATATATATATATATATATATATACTTTCCTGTACTAATATATTGATGGTTATACTACAATGTTTTGTATATTTTTTATTATATATTTCTTGTTCGTAGCTATTATTATTTTTTATCATATATAAAATTCCATTGTATATTTATTTTCTGTATATTTCGTGAAATTGAATCCATTAATTCGTCTAAATAAACAGAATGATGTAATGGTGTTTTATTTAATTCTTTTGGTTGTACACGACATTTAATTACAGCAAATGGCTGCCTTCTAAAACGGATTTCTAAACCAACTGCCAAATATATCTGGATAGCACAATCTGGTAACCCTAATAATGTCCACCTGAACAAGCCAATTACGCCTTCTAAGTCCACTGGCTGGTTAAGTCAGAATATATGATTTCATTAAATAAATAAACGCAATCTGGCAACTCAATAATGTACACCTGAACAAGCCATTTACGCCTTCTAAGTCAACTGGCTGGTTAAGCCAGAATATATGCTTTAATTAAATAAATAGCGCAATCTGGCAGCTCAGCCAGATAAGCCAACTGGCTGATTAAGCCAGCTGGTTGATTAGGAACATATTAAGACAACGGCCGCTCGGCTGAAGTCTTAATATGCGCTTGGCTCCTGCCAGGCGAACACCTCTCTTCCTCTCTCTCCTTCTCCTCTCTTTCTCTTGGGGGATAACTCCGCCTCCAAGTTGCATAACTCTTGTTGCTCTTGCATCATTCCCCCTCCCCCTTTGTTGCATAACACCTTGCAGCATTCCACGCCCTGTTGCATAACGTATGCAACATTCATCAACATTTGCAATTGCATTGAACTCTCTCCTTTTGCGCCCATACTACTGATCTTATTACAATTTTCCTTCGGGGGATATAGCTACAAAGTAACTAATTTTGTATCGTGCTTCGGTGTAAATAATATTTGTGGTTAGAAACGGCAATAAAGTGGAAAACTAAGAACTATTGGGACCGACCACGCCACCCAGAGCCCCCAAATTTATGCTGTTTGGCCATGTGCCATCGAACTCCCGCCCCTTTATAAAACCTATAAATATAAGTACAATAACCGCACTTATAAAAAAATGGAATTGACTTTTCCTTTTCATCTTATTAAAGTGCGGCTCTTGCACTTAAATGCACTATGATATTTGGGGCTGTTGAACATCCATCGTAAGGAAAGATGACGTGACAGAGGATTGCTGCAAATATCACTGTATTTGCTGTAAAAACCACGTATGAATAAAAAGTTATAAAAAAAATAGGTCTATAGATATACTCTTATAGGCATTAGTTATCTATTATACGAGTATGAGAATGACCTCAAGCGTACTTAATATGTTGTGATGGGTAATAATTACATATTACATATCCGTGATCAACCCTGATAAGCAGAAACAAAGTGTATAATGTAATTTCAAAGAGATGAGAGTATATAGAGTAGACTTATTTATATATATATATATATATGTGTGTGTGTGTGTGTGTGTGTAGGGATAATGATGATGACTGTTCGTTTATACACACCTAAACAATTTGGGTAATCTGCATCAAATTTAGTGTACACATTGAGGGAGAACCAGGGAAGATTTTAGTAACACTCGCCCCTCCAAGTCTTCCCTAGGTTGTGTTTCGGGGATTTTATATTGCGCAAGGCGCAGTGGGTATTCTAATATATATTTATATACCTTGGTTCTTCTGCCCGAATTGTTCATTCTGACGAAGGTCAAGCTCGTTACTCCACCTTCGGGCTACAGTTGAAAAGCATTTATTCGTTTCAAGAGATTATTAGATAAATTTATTGAAATGAAAATTATATTTTAAGTTAAAAAAAGGGAAACATTAATAAATGAATCTATTTAATACTGTTTTATCGTGTCAATTTTATTTTTCCTGAAGATATCGGTTGTATATACGGGGCTCCAATAAACCTTAGCCCCCCAGCCCATGGCCTCGAGGGATGAGGAAGATTTTGAATTACATTCATTTTACCTTTACATCTGACTTACGTACTGTATGGGTTTAATTCTTATATATTATAGTTAAACGTCAGATTTAATCCACGTAAATGGAAAACATTTCAGTTAGCAGTTTTTTAACATGTCAAGAAATGTACTGTATACTGTATATCGAATGATTTTTTAAATATTCTGGCAAATTAAAAGTTTGTAATTTTTTTAATAATTGAAATAAAAGCATGAAATTGTTACTGTACCTTCTCTATACAAGAAGAATTAGTACTCCAGTGCAAAACATGCTCCATGCGATGTCCTCTCAGCTCATTAACTCTGCACACTAACGACAAAATTTTGCAGTACACTGGACAGAGTATCTGTTGAAATCTGAGAAATTTCTTGTTCATTTGATGCTTTCGATTCTTCTGTTGTGTGTAGGTTCTATTTAAACACTCTATCTTTTAAATAACCCCACAGGTAAAAGTCACAGAAGTTTAGATCTGGTGATGTTGGTGGCCATGATACTCCTTTATCATAATCCACAGGAAATCTGTTACATGACTCTTTCTTTCGAAAGTATCGTGTAAAGATCGTGAGCTGAGAGGACATCACATAGAGCATGTTTTGCACTAGGGGACTAATTCCCTGTGTGTAAAGAAAGGTACAGTAAAAATAACCACTGTGATGTGATTATTCAATGTGGGGTATAATCAAAGATAGAGTCTACGGCCAGAAACCTCGGGACTTCAATCACACGAAGACTTTGATACGCCAAGAGTTCGAGACGTTGAATAATAACAAAGAACTGTGCTGCGCTATTTGTTGTTCAGTGGTTCAGAGATGCAACTTATGTATTGAACATGATGGAGGACACTTTGAATAATTTCTGTAGTAAGTAATAAATATTATTCTTCACAAAGTAATTTCATTATTCTTGGTAAACCGACTTATGCCGCACCCTCTAGCAAGAGCTATTTGGCACTGGTAAGCTAGTTAAATAATCACTCAGGAAGGCCAGAAACTGGCACAGCGCTCAGGCCAGCCAATGCGGCCGCTGCACTAACTCTGGGATCATTATTATCAGCATCATCGGGGTCCGAACCGCTGACCTCCGTGTCTGCACTGTGCATCGGAGGAAAGTTTTGTTTATTTATTTCATTTAGGAGCTATTTAATAGTAAAACTTTTTACTCAGATTTTGTCCGAATTCATCCCGTGTCCGACGTCATCCCTGTTTACGGTACCAAATTGTGACCTATCCCACCATGATTTTAAAAACATACTTTGAGAGTAGTTTTCAGACTGGCAAAACACATTCTTTTCAACCGAGTTTAGTTTCTTAAAAATACATTCGAAACTGTTCATATTAAAATTTTTACTATTCACTGTTGTTATTAATGTTAAAATTTCATGAAGTCAAAGTAGTCCATGAGCCAGTTCAGTTGGTCGTACCATCTGGGGAGAATAATGCTCATAGTGATTTTTGGCAAGGTAATGTGCTGGGCACTTGCGTTTTTTTGCGCGTTTTTTTGCGGTACTGCGGTACTGCGGTACTACTACCGCACTACCAAACCGGTACCGCATAACGCAGTACCGCAAAGGATCGCTGAAAGTACAGCAGTACCGCTACCGCATTCAAATTTCCCGCGGTACTTTCCGCGGTACCGACCAACACGGTAGTACCGCAGTACCGCAGTACCGCAAAAAAGACCGCAAGTGCCCAGATTTATACAGTATACACCCCTAGAGTTGAAAAATATGCGATAGCATTGCAGTGGTGGTATCTCTTTGTGTGTTATCACCCTTTTTATAACCCTACCCTAAAATAAACTTTTCTGAAAAATGGCCAACATACTGTACAGTAGGGTGAAGTGAAAAAATATTTTTTTAATTTCAAAAGGCTTGAGGTCGGGAAAGTTGTGTATTTATGTGAAACGTAATGTGTGAAATTTTTGTAATCGTACGGCTATAATTAAACTGTGCACACTGAACTCAAAGTTTTTAAAACTTGACAAAATTACTAAAATTTCGCCATTTTTATATAAATTTAAAAATTTATAAATTTATATAAATTTTGTAATTTAATTTAAAAAACAAAATAAAAATGGTGAAATTTTAGTAATTTTGCCAATTTTTAAAAACATTGAGTTCAGTGTGCACAGTTTAATTATAGCCGTACGATTACAAAAATTTCACACAGTACGTTTCACATAAATACGCAACTTTCCCGACCCCAAGCATTTTGAAATTCAAAAAAAAAAATTTTTCACTCCACCCTACTGTACAGTAAGGCATCCTATTTCAACCCAATGGCATTTTTTCATTAGTCATACCTTAACACTGAAATTTGTGACACATGTGGATAAGTACAATAGTTTTTCAGCAAACATTTTTAAAGATATCTAAATTGAAAACTGCGTTATTAGTGGCACTCACATTGCAGTGCCTATTTCCTGTGTAATAAATCATTATGTTTTAAGAAAAGTATTTGTCTATCATTTATTTTGAAAAAGTTATAAAAATTCTGGAATACGTATGATCACATGGATTTGTAACAAATTTATTGAGAAATCCAAATAACTAAATATTTTCTATGTACGTAGTATATTACAATCAGTACAACAGAAAATTTTACCCCACCCTCAAACGAAAAAATACCTAATTTTGAGGAATTTTTGGTGTCTCACGAACCTGTTCTTACTGAAAGACAGTCTCCAAGAATCAAATAAAGGTGTATGATAGCATGCCTATGAACAAAATAAGTGTTTATTTCCCTGTAATTTTTTAAAAATACAAAATTTTATGGATTTACGGACATGACAATGCATCAAAGGTCTCAAACACCCATAGTACTGAACTTAAGCCAATCAAACATTTATGATTATATGCACCGAGTGTAAGTGATGTAAAGCGTTGAAGATGAATCTAATAATCATAATCATTTTCCAACTTATCCTCATCTTTATCTGCACTTTCCTCGTTGTCTGAGATGGATGCCTGGTTCTCGCACTCTGGCAGTCTGCATATATCGGTGCACTTGAGTCCATTTGCCATACACACACATTTTGGCAGTGCACATTTCCTTGAACGGTTACAAGCCAGTAGATCCAGAACGGCCTCAGGTGCTGGCTGACCATCCATCCAGTCCACGACCAACTGTTCACCTCCTTCTCAATCTTCCACCCTCTGCCAACAGGCCTCGGCACTTGCGGGTTCTGCTCCAGACATCTCCATATTCCAGCCTGGTAGTTGGCTCTTTGTGTGTGTTTCATTAAGTAGTTCCTGCATGGTGAAAGCTGATGACGCTCTATCTCACCTTTCTTAGCACAGAACAGGTGGTACTTGAGATCATTGACCTTAATGGATGATGCTTTGGAGGCGTAGAGGAGGCATATGAATGTCTCTAGTTTATTCATCAGTTCTGGAGAGAGGGCTCATTCCTGACCCAACTCTAAGAATGTGCCCTGTGTTTCCCTGTTGCTGGTCAAGATTTTAAGGGCACTTGCCTTTCCCTTTCCCTGCGAAAGCACTGACAGTGTCACATCCGGTATAGGTATGCATCCCAATGAGAGCCGTACAGACATCTATACCGACAGTAGCAGCGACTTTTCTGTTATCAACGACCCTTGTCCGGGTTCTGGTGCACATTTCTGGAATAATGGGGCTCCTATCTTGTCATGGAATGCTACAGACATGATGAAGACATCTGTGTCCTCTGAGCAGATCACTACAGCCTCCTGATAGCCAGAGATGGGCAAGACACTTGGAAATTGTATCTGAGATACAGATACAAGATACCCAACAAAAATGTATCTGAGATACAGATACAAGATACTCGAAAAATGTATCTTCAAGATGCAGATACAAGTTACAGATACAAGATACATTTTTAAGATACAAGATACTTTTGAAAGAATAATTGAGTTTAGTTTCACCTGGTGAGCCATGAGCGCACGAGTTGTCTCATTCAATTGTTTATTATTATATTTTCTGGATATAAATAAATGCCAAATCAATGGTACTTCATATCTCAGTATTCATATAGTGATATAACTAAAAGGAAAGCACAAAGTAAATATGTATAAATAATCCTGAAAATTTTTAGGTATGGGAAAATAAAATAAACCACACTTTTTCAATTTATGTATTTCAAATAAATTGTTAATACAGGTATGCTCAGTTACCTACTCACGAAGAAAAAATAAAGTTTTCCTCATAATAAATATATTTGCAGGAATAAGCAAATATATGTATAATTCCTGATTTTTAATCATGTTAAAACATGTTAAAACCGCGGGATACAAGATGAAACCTGAGTACGTCTGTGCCGAGACTGTGCGCGCAGCGCAACGGTAGTATTCATGTACAAACATGTAACGGCAATCGCCGGCCTGCTTCAACGTGCGTCAGATATGATCATATTTCATGAATAGTTATTAGCTTCTCTATTTAAAAAGTATCTTATGAAAGTATCTTCGAAAGTGTATCCCGGGATACAAGCTACATGACAAAATGTATCTTAGATACTTCTCAAGATCCTCCAAAAATAAAGTATCTAAGATACGTATATCAGATACGTATCTTGTATCTTAAGATACTTTTTGTATCTTAAGATACAAGATACTGCCCATCTCTGCTGATAGCCCTCTCCAGCAGCATGGGCAGCATGGAGAAGTAGGCGCCCATCCGCTTCTCTCTGCTGGGACTGGAGAGCTGGCACCCCCTTACTCCCATGAGATGTGACTTTGTAGCATTTGTCATTTACAGTCGTATATAGGACCTTCTCCTTTAGCATCGCTCTGCATTCTCCCTTCCTTCATTCATTAACTATGACGGTAATGAGACTGGTTTTGTTACTGACTCTGTTCAGGAAGCTCCTCCACTGCCTCACGATCTGTGTGTGTGTGTGTGTGTGTGTGTGATACCCTCAACTGGTGCCCGGTCTCTCCACCTCGTACTGATCTCTCACTCTTATTAATAGAGTTCTCCCGGTATGTGTCGAACATATCTACTCTTCTACTATGACTTCCTTCCCTCAGTGCCATAGACAAAACTGTAGTGGCAACATCTCCAAAAGTAGCTTGATTACCTTTCACTCTTTGGATTAAGTTCATTCCATCAATCACTGAAGCAAGATTTTCTGGGAGTTGCTCTCCTACTGTCACATTCCTCTGCAAAGTTGTGGCTAAAGTAGCTTTGTGTGTCTTTCTCAGTAATCCTTCTAGTGTGGACAGGGCGCAGGGCAGGGCCGGATTAAAGTCTTTGTAGGCCCTAGGCAGGGATGGCCAGACTTTACTGAGACGGGATCTACTTTTTCCAAAGTTCTCTCTATACGATCCACCAGCCCAGTTATATATATATATATATATATATATATATATATATATATATATATATATATATATATATATATATATATATAGGGTGTCACTAGGTAATAGGGGGAAAATTAAACGATGGATATTTTCCTATGACACCCCCTAAAATTGTTCCATTTGGTGTAAAACATACGGAAGAGAAATTTGGTCCTGATTGGTCATCATTTAAAGGTCGCCCTCGTCACTGAAAACAAGACCCATTTGTTGACGTCAACAAGCTGTTCAGTGTTCACAGCTTGGGCCGAACCAGATAATAAAAAACAAGGCAATTTGGTGAAATAACGAAAGTAAGACACTTAAAAACGCAAAGAATACAAACAGTTTATTATATAATCAAAATAGAAGACATAATTTGGCGAATAATGGTACAAAATGGAGAAGCAACAAAAGCAAAACTTTGAGAAATAAAATACATATACAGTAGCAGAATAATTGGTGCTCATACGCTGATCAGTGATTAGTTCTTTCGCGTCCTCACTAATGCTGATTTGTTCGGAGCTGGGTGTTGCTTTCTGTGGTCAGTGACAACTCGAACGAGGAACTGGAGCTGTTCTTCTTTCACTGTCAACTTTCCGTTCAGCTCCTTCAACAGAGCCACGGCCCGTTCTGCTCTGTCGTTCACCACTGCAAGTTTGGAGACCACATCCCGAGCTTGCACGTATTCAGAGTTTGACGTCCATGAACTGGGATGGTGGAGCAGAAAGCAATCTGGAAACTGAAGTTTTGAGAAGAATCCTCGGGTGTTCTTTGTGATCAGTTGCTCCAGTCCTTTGCTGTCACTGAGGAACATAGTATCAAGAACCAAAGGTCGTTTTGGCGGCATGTGAGGGGCTTCTTGATCTAACGCTGCAACCATGCTGCACTTCACTTCCATCGATATCCTCTCATCAAAGAACGCCAGACCCACTGCCTCCTCCGAATGGTACCACAGGTGCGCAGACAGCTTCTTGGTGGTACCATCAGAGATCTTCTTGTGCGGGTATCGAAGGAGCGTCCTCATCAATTCCCAATCATTCAGCGGAGCTTCGATGGACAGATGAGCTGTTGCCCACGCTTTCATGTAAACTAGAACAGAAAAGAGGCAGATATCTCGAATTCCGCGTTCCTCAGTGTTCGTCAGTTTAAACTGTCTTCGGAAGAGCCAGATCTTGATGGCATAGAGCCCCTTAGCCATCCATCTCGCCCGGTGCATAGCACCAGGGGCGCGGAAGTTTAGTCCCTTGTATGGAACTCCTCCAAGAAAGATGACGGAAAGATCGAGGAATTCCTGATAGTCATCACGAACTTGAAGTGCTTGTGATTTTGCAAACTCAATGAGCTCCGTTCTATGCTTAAAAATAGCTGCTTTGGTGAAAGCATCTGTGTCCGCAGTTTGGAACTGTTGCTGGTCAATGCGGGTCCAATAATCATGGAAGCGCTTGAAAAGCAGAATTTCTGGACCGGTAGATACTGAATCTAGCGATGCTGCGAATGCCGCCTGTAGCACCAACTCCAGTACATGGTGTCTGCACGCGCAGTGTAACAGGTCACGTCCAACTTTTTCTTCCAGAAGAACACAAGTTCCTCCAAGGTGGCCTGTGTTTGTCGCGGTTGTGTCGAAACACATAGATTTGACATGATCGGTCACTCCCCATTCATTCAGGCAATCTATGATGGCATTTGTTTGTGCCAGCGCGGTTCCTGACAGAAGTTTTGGCACCCCGAGGAGCTGCTCTGTCCCGGAGCCAGATACAAGAATAGGTAAGCGGTCAACATATTCTCGTGACGTCAGATCTTGCATGAGTTTTCCGTCCCAGTGAACAGTCAACGGACTATTGCCTTGGAACTCGCTCTTCAGTTGCCGAGCCTTAAGGGTACGGAATTTTTCACGCTGACGATGAATGGATCCACGATTGATGTTGTAGTCGCTAGCATCATGCCCTAAGCTGGAAGCTGCCTCAAACAGCAGATATGTGGCCTTTCTTGACGAGAGTTGCGTGCGATCAAGCGCTGCCGCCAATTCCGATGTCATGATGTTCTTCGTTGCTCTTTGTTTAGACGCTAACGAACCACCACATGCTCCTTTTTCTTCGCTATCATCTGAGCTGGAGGATGAGGACTCCAAAATCGCTTCGTTGGATACTGCCTCCATTTCAGCTGCTGATCGCTTTCTTCGTTTCTCCTCTTCCTCCCGACGTCGAGTACAATCTTTGACTTGGCGCTGATGGGTCATGTCCAAACCTGCCATTGAACCTGGACGTCCTTTCTGGCGCTGCTGCTGAAGGAACTCCCAATCCTCTGGGTACTTGACCAATTTCTCACAATCAGCGTGGGCGATGTCAAAGAGACGATCGAGGCGTTCAATGAATTCTTTTTCTTTCGTCTTGTGTGAATCGCTCGTCCTTGAGGCGTGTTTTTTGAGTCCTTTCCACTCCTCGAAGACTTTATCCAGTTTGCTGACGCAGTGTGTCTCGAGTCTGGCTGGAATGTGAGCTTTCTCCCAGAAGGACATCACTGCTCGAAGTGACTTCCTCAACGCGTCACGTATTGTCATTTTCTTTTCATGGTGAAGGTAAAGGAAGTAACCGAATGCTTGCCTGTAGGAAGGAAGCTTGCATCCTTTCACCTCATCAACCGCTGCCCCTAATAAGTATATACACTTCCGGGTTTCCATCACCAGAAATCACGTAGCTGAAATGAGAAACGGTGAATCGTTAAGTATTGTTCACTTTATTTCTCAGATATTCAGACACACACAGATACACACACACACATATATAGAGATATATAGATATCTAATGAACGATTATGGAGACGCCGCGCAAGCATTAAACTTTGGAAGGCGGGGGCGACCTTTTATAGTTATTCAAATAAAAGGATTTTTCAGTCACTATGTTTGTTTTACCAATGGAATAGATTCGCGGGGTGTCAGCATGAAATTTCAAACTTTGCATTTAAGTGACACCCTAATATATATATATATAATATATATATATATATATATATATATATATACGTATATATATATATATATATATACACAGAGAGAGATAGAGAGAGAATAACCAAGAATAAAATGAAGTGAATATAAAAATATATTGCCAAATGCACACAGATATATTTTTCATTAAATTTTAACCCCCAAACTTATTAGAAATTAGGTATACTGGAATAGGAAGAGCTTACTTTACTGATGTGATGATTTACACTGCATGGCATCAGCAAGCCGTGTGTAGTCCGGATTGCAGCTGCTGATTGCTAGCCTCAAACAAGCATCCAGGTGATCATCTGTCAGAGTGGCTCGGTATTTTGATTTGATGATATTCATGTGTGAGAACGTTGACTCACAAAGGTAGGTTGATCCAAAAAATGCTGTCAAGTACATGGCACTTTTTCTGACATTCGGATACTTTTCTTCAAGAAGTAGGTGCCAAAAGTTTCCTTCTGAAGATCTGGGTTTGATTTAAATGTCGTTTTGCAGAGTCAAAATTTCATTCTCGATTGCAATAAGGCCATTAAACAATAAGGCCATTTTTGATGCAGTATCACCAATATCAAAGTTTGCACCAAATGGGAAGCACATGAATGTTGCTACAGGTTCTAGTGTTGCTAAGTCTTGGAACCGTCTGTTGAGGTCTGTAATAACATTCTGCAACTGTTCAACGTATCGAACACTGTCAAACTGATCGCATTCTTTCCCCTGACTTTCCAGCTCTGACATCATGTCTTTGAAGTTCCGCAGTTGGTGTCGCTGCAGCTGTGAGGATACCAGTTCTAGTTTTTGTTTAAAAGCATTCACTGAGGTAATCATTTCAACAATAGTTTTGTTTTTACCTTGCAACTCTAAGTTTAGCTGATTTAGAAAAGCAGTGGTGTCAATCAAAAAAGCTAAATCTAACAGCCACACTTCATCTTCCAACTCTGTAATATGTTTCTTTTAACTTCAGAAGGTCTTTAATTTCAGGTAAGAGATCCCTAAACCTCTGCAGGAATTTACCTCTACTTAGCTACCTGACATCAGTGTGCAACAAAAGGTCATTGTGTTCTGCTTTATTTTCTTCTAGCTGAGACCGGAAGAGACGCCTTTGTAGACTTCTCGTCCGAATAGAACACACAATCTTATGGGAAATATCCATAATTTCTTTAATATTCAACACTTTACCACACAATGCTTGTTGGTGAATTATGCAGTGATAATTAAAGAAGTTTGGAAACCTTTTGTCACTTTTGCACAGGGCGATGAACCCAGTGGAGCGGCCAGTCATAGCAGGTGATCCGTCAGTTGTTATGCTCACAAGCTTGTGAAGTGGGAATTGTGTCATTCACAAATTCACTGAATACATGAAAAATGTCCTCACCTCGAGTTTTCCCACTTAAAGGTAGGATTTTAAGTTGTTCTTCTTTGGCAGTCATATCTTTAAACACGATTCTAATAAAACTGCATAACTGTGATATGTCAATCACATGTGTCGAGTCATCAAACTGAAGTGAAAGGAACACGCAGTCATGTATGTCTTTCTTCAGTTGTTCCACCAAATTCTTATCCATTACTTCATAACGCCGCATCACAGTGTTTCTGGATAGCTGAAGCTGGTTAATAGCAGACAATATTTCCAATTTATTACTGAAATTCTGAAATAACGACTCTGCTGCCTCTGTAAATGCTTCTTTGAATATTTCTCCATCCTGAAAAGGTGTCTTGTGTTTCGCAAGTACACGGCTCACCCGAAAAGACGCAACCGTTGCTGCTTTCGATTTTGTGCTAGGCCTGTAAAGATAGACTGCTGAGCACTAAGTTGAGACTTAAGTTCAATGACTTTTCTCTTACGTAGTTCACTTTCAGCTGGGAAATCACTGTCATACCCCTGTGAATAGTTTTAAAATGCCTCTTTAAATTCCCCTTTTTCACGAAAGCGACACATGCATGGCAAATTAAACACCCACACATTTGGAATTTTTCATCGTAAAAAAATATGCCGCCTCCCACTCATTGTGAAAGTTGTAAGTCTTTTGTTTCTTGGCACTTGGTCCAGCACTCATTTTAACGGTGTTAATGCAATTGGACTGGAGACTGACCTTCAACACCGATTATTCCAAATGACTGACCCGTCACTTAAGTGACACATGCTCATAACAGCTCAGCTTACCGCGGTATGAAATTTTGGCAGAAATTAAAGTTAGCGGTATCATTTTCTGTGACATTAATTAAATATCTCTCAGAATTATTAAAGTTAAACTTTGTTATTTTTTGTTAAATGACTGGTAAACACAAAGATAAAACAAATAAATGTTACTACCGATAATGGAGGTGATAACATAAAGAACGCTAATTTTTGGTAGTAGCGGTCGGGTCGTGTGCTCGTTAGTATTGTGAAATGTAAGGTCTCTGTTGCTAGGCTAAGCTACTGGTCATTCTGCGATCTACTAAAAATTGCTCTGTGATCTACTGGTAGATCGCTGGTAGATCGCGATCGACGTTTTGGCCACCCCTGCGCTAGGCAGTACCGTTTGAGAGCTCCAGCTTTCAGGCTGAACCAAGTGGTGCCGTCAGGCGTCTGAGTGTCTTTGTTCACTGTGACCTCAGTCGTCTGGTCCACATGGATCCGTCCAAAAGGGTTGTTGCTGTACATCTTCACCGAGAATTGACCTATATTGAAGGCTCCATGCATATCAGGGCTCTTCTCTGGGAGATTTGTCATCTGAACAAAGTATGGGGACAGGTACCTGGCATAGTTCACCTTATCGTAGGCAAAGCACCATGAGATCAGAGGTCTTATGGCATTGATGTGCAACTCCCAATTTTTTCTTCACGAGAAGCACGCAGAAGGCCAAGATTTACATCCTCAACCATATCTATGTAGGACATCCAGTATGCTGAAAGCTCTCCATTGTTGTGACGGAGGTGCTCAGTTAAGAGTGGACTTTGCAGCAGATTGTTAAAGTTCTGTTGGTTCAAATCGCCAACTATGATGTTCACCTGGCCTAAGAATGACTTAATCAAAACACTCCTCTCCTGAAGGTTGTCCTCCACCCACAGCATGAACTCTGCACATGCCAGTCTCATCAGGGCTTCATAGACATACTTGTGGACCCTGACAGCACGATTGTAGTATTTACCATCAAAGACCCCATTGATGGACCCCTCAGCGACGCGACTATCCCAGCTTCTCTGCATATGTCCTTTAGAACAGCATCCTGAAACCTTTTTCCTAGGATGGCTAAGGCATTAGAGATAGTGTGGGATGTGCCCATCCTAAGAACAATGGTGGAAAAGCGCTCTTTGTGCTTCCAGGCAATTTCAGTGGCTTTTTCAAAGAGCGATTGATCAATGACTACCACAAGTGTTTTCAGAAGCAGTTCATTCCTGATTAGCTCTGAGTGGTTGAGGATTTCAAACACTGTGGTCACCTTTGTGACTGGTGCATTGATGGTGGGCCCCAGTAACATTTTCTGAGATTGACACTTGGTCCCTGGTTCTGATATTAAACCCAGTCCAACTTGGGATTGTCTAATTCTCTGTCTTGGCCTCCTGGACACGGTTCTCTCTGGTTGGGAGAGGCTGTGGGCCCACACGTGCACCGGCTACATAGACTTCCAGCTCTTGGTGCTCAATGTTGACTGATCTTTCCTTCAGTTTCTCAGTGCGTGGAAGTTCAGCTCTGGGAAGATGTGGTCCATAGACCTTGGCCTGTACCGCTATACCATTGACTCGATGTGACATACCCTTACCAGTAAGAGTCTCCTCAAGTCCACTGATATTGTCCCATGCTAGATTGGTGAAGACATGAGGCTTAATGGAGGCTGGAAGTACAGCTCTCTGGGTGAGGACAGTAAATTACTGTTGATAACTTTTGGAGACACAGAGCAATATCATTCTCTTCCAGCCGAAAGTAAGACAACCCATGCTCAAACTTGTTGAGTGTCTGGATAACTTCAGTGTTTCCAGTCAGTGTTTTTACCGCATAGGGAAGCAGTAGATGTTTTGGTGGTTTATGTTGTCCACATGTCACCACATGGTTAAATGATTGAACCAGAGTGGTGACTGGGTGATTGAATCTTGGTGTCAGGATCTCCAGTCAGAAGCCCGACAAGAAGTTTCTCTAGTTGATTTGGTATGGAGATGGCATCAGATGGTATGACCAGGAGTTGGTGTCATGTCCTGTCTGATGGCTGATCGGATCTGTGATGAAGTCTGATCTATGATCTTGTTGAAATTAGTCTACTTGGCCTTCCAAACTCTAAGCTCCTTATGTAGAGTTTGATTTTCCAAGACAACATCCTTTAAGGCAGTGGTGCACAAACCTTTTTGATGTGAGGGCCAAGCGAAGAAAATAACTAAATGTATTAGCCTACTTACTTTCCATCTAAGTCATAAATTGGGTCACTTTTATATTCTAACTTTTTCATTGAATTGAAAAGACCCGTGGGGCCACTGAAAAGACCCGTGGGGGACACATTTGGCCCGCGGGCCAGGGTTTGTGCGTCACTGCTTTAAGGTACCCGGTCGATTCGCCGGCGGACGTTTTGCCGACAGACATTTTGCCGACGGACGTTTCGCCGAACGGACGATTCGCCGAACGGACGATTCGCCGAACGGAAGATTCGCCGAACGGACGATTCGCCGAACGAACGATTCGCCGAACGAACGATTCGCCGAACGAACGATTCGCCGAACGGACGATTCGCCAAATGGACTGTCATTAATATTTCTATGACAAAATACACACACATGTTATTAAAGGTTATTATTAAATGTTATTGAATTATTTTGTTAAAGTATTAAATTATGTTAAATTGACAGTTATACGTAGACGCTTGACGTAAAAACATAGATACCTTTTTTAAATAAATTTATATCGATAATACTATATAAAATGTTTATCTATATATATATATATATATATATATATATATATATATATATATATATATATATATATCGTAAAGAACGACGCTTGTATAGGAGATATTCCGCGCAAGACGAGAGAGAGAGAACGAAACAAATGAAAAAATGAGGTAACCACCCGGGAATCGAACCCGGGATCTTCCGATTCGATTCCCGGGTGGTTACCTCATTTTTTCATTTGTTTCGTTCTCTCTCTCTCGTCTTGCGCGGAATATCTCCTATACAAGCGTCGTTCTTTACGTTATTTATACTGCGTGTTCTTTGCAGTTGAATGTGTATATATATATATATATCTTTCTCGGTGTATATTGTATAATTTAAAACTTTCGTTTTAGACCATGGAATTCACTTTGACGGTGTCCGGCGAATTTGTCTACAACAATTTGTCTAAAGATACAATTAGTCTACAGATACAATTTAACTACAATAATTTGTCTACAGATACAATTTGTCTAGAGAAACTATTACTAATATTATTTAAAAAAAATTACGATTGGTTAGGTTAAGTCGTGATATTTTGGTATGTTTTAACAGTAAACTAACGAAAATATTATGACTTAACCTAACCAATCGTCAAGGGTGTACTAACTTTTTATGGCCTTTCTCTGAATCAATAAAATGAAGAGGCATTGTGGGTTACTGAACAGTGAACAATGTAAAAGTTCCAGGATGACTGCAATTTTAAGTGCGAAAACCTAAGACATAAGTTACTAAGATTTAAAAAAGGCAACAAACGAACAAACGTTTCAGAATAGCTTAACTATAAAGGCACAAACGCAAGACTTAAATTATAAAAGTTAACTAATTTTCGTATTTAAATTATATTTGTTTTTTTTTTAAATAATATTAGTAAGAGTTTCTCTAGACAAATTGTATCTGTAGACAAATTATTGTAGATAAATTGTATCTGTAGACAAATTGTTGTAGACAAATTCGCCGGACACTGTCAAAGTGAATTCCATGGTCTAAAACGAAAGTTTTAAATTATACAATATACACCGAGAAAGAGATATATATATACAGATAAACATTTTATATAGTATTATCGATATAAATTTATTTAAAAAAGGTATCTATGTTTTTACGTCAAGCGTCTATAACTGTCAATTTAACATAATTTAATATTTTAACAAAATAATTCAATAACATTTAATAATAACCGTTAATAACATGTGCGTGTATTTTGTCATAGAAATATTAATGACAGTCCATTCGGCGAATCGTCCGTTCGGCGAATCGTCCGTTCGGCGAAACGTCCGTCGGCAAAATGTCTGTCGGCAAAACGTCCGTCGGCGAATCGACCGGCCACGTCCTTTAATGATACATTGTCAGGAACCATCAACAACTTTCCCTTGTCATCTGGAAATATAGCTACGGAATCACCCAGCTCGAATTCCAGTCTCCTGCGAATGTGCTTCCTCGTAAAAACCTGCAGGAGTTTAACTCCACTAGACAACACGAAGGATTCCAGTTTTGTGGTCAAAAAAGTGATTGGTACGATCTTCTTGTTGGGAATGATATCAGTTCTGATGTACTCGAAAAGTCTGCATGAGCTTCTATTTCAATCCTTTGATACAATTCATCTCCATCTGTTTCATTCTCTCTCTCATTTTCATTTTTGTACTCATTTTGCTTTGTCTTGACTCTTGTATAATTCTTATAGCATGACACGTGATAGTGGGCATTTGCCGCAACTATATCACTACTCGTTATTGCTAGAATCTTTTCATCTCCCTTTTGAATTGCACACTCTTGTAGTTTTTGGTCTGCTCTCAGTTGGATAGCTTGTGTAAGCTTTTCACGTGTCTTGGAGGGCTTTTGAATCAGTAGTATTACCGCAAAAAGGTAGAGTGCAATTGTAATGCAACATTACAACGTTGCATCTGGCAACCGTGCAACATTGCATGCAACATTACAACATTGTATCTTGCACCGTGCGACATTGCATGCAACAAAGCATGCGACATGATGAAACTGTTTTTAACCCCTCCTTCACCACCCCCTCCAAATATATATGTGTATGTGAGCTCCATGGTGTAACCTAACCTAGCTGCTCAGCCCACAAATATATATATATATATATATCAGAGGCGACGGCGGGGGTCAGGCAGGTCAGGCTCAGCCTGTCTACTTTAAAAAAAAAATAAATTTAATTTCCTGGTCATCATGTAAAATTTAAATTTGTGTATTTCAAAGATCTATTTATTATGGTCACTTTATTAGAGCAATGTAAATTTTAGAATGACGCATTTTTTCCTTCTCTCCATGCGCCGCTTCTTTGGGCAAAGTCACACTTGTTTTCTGACGCTTGAGCGACCGAGCGCATTAAGCCACAAAGCCAGGTCAGGCATCATTTCCAAGGCCTTGCATCACACTTATGAAAAAATGAAACTTTTACGAAATTTAATGTAATTTAAAATCAACATTAGTATAGCATCTGTCAAAACAATCAGATAAATATATAATTTTGTCAATCTATTTTTTCAAAGAAGAGAAAAGCGAGTTTTTCAGTTTACAAGTCAGGCATATTTCTAAGTGCCTAACATTACGCTGGATGCCAAATCTCATCCTCAGAAAGCTGTTTGAGTGAAAATAGAGATATGTGGCAACTATGAATTGCGCACGGCTTTCCACATTGTCAGTTACCTGAGGGACCGTGTCGTATTCGTTTCAATGCATTTGAATTTTTTTCTTTTGTGCTTTTTGTGTGTGGTTTTTCTTTTTTTTACTCGACCTTAGATACCCATTTACACTGAAGTACATTTATAAAGATCCTGATTTTACTGCCTGCAAAAATGTCAAAGAACTGCTAAAATTATGCATTGACTTAGATTTAGAAAAAGCTTTTAGCGAATCTGCAAAACTGTTTAGATTGATTTTAACTATACCAGTGAGCAGTGCATCCACAGAGAGAAGTTTTTCAACATTAAATCGAATTAAGACGTATCTAAGGAACAGAACTGGTCAGGAAAGACTAGTATGTTTAGCAAGAATTGCAATAGAGAAAGAAATTGTGGTTTCCCTGGAGAGGCAAAAGATTCTACATGACAAGGTCATCGAAGAATTTGCATTGAAACCGAGGAGGTTGGAGTTTATGTATAAATGACTCTTGGTAGATTAAATATGATGAAGACATTCTCTAAGGACATAATAAAATACAAGTTATTATAATTATTAAACAATTTATTGATTTAGTAGGCTTTAAGTAATTTTTGAAAACAAAAGCAAAATTATTTAAAAAACAAAATTTACATATTCATTAATATGAATTCTATCGAAGTCATATCAAGCCCATAATGCTTGTGCCTGACCTATGTGAAAAAACAACATGAATTAGGATTATAATGGAAAACGTTTTGGATAAATTTGTTTTTCAGAATTTAAGTGAATATGTTAATACTTTTAATTGTAAATACTGATAAAACAATAACTTAGGAGCATTTACTACAGATCCATCATCAATAGTTCGCTAGATCTTTAAACACATGCGTTATAAGTAACATAATAAATCAACCCTCAAGTCCAATTTATGCAGACTAGAGGGTCATCGAGCTAATACAACGTTATACACTTAATTAATAACTTAGTTATCGTTAATATGAACCAGAGGTTCTAGTTAATGTGTATTTTAATACACAATATATATATATAAATATATATATATATATATATATATATATATATATATACACGGCTGTTGACAATGGGGAATTATTTTCATCGCAAGTGGTGGCCAACATTTGCGGAACTGCACACGCCGAGGTAATGGATTGTCACACGCACGAGATGTATATAAAATTACATCTTTGTAATTCAAATTTTTTTGTCAAAGTGCTTAATTTCTGGCCCTTTTTCTGTTTTAAGCCGAATTTCTATATAAGCTTAAATGTGCCTATAAAATATTGTATATCTTGATAACGTGCATTTTGCATTTAAGAAAAACAGCATTCCAAATTTTTAATTTTTAAAGTATGCTTTCTATATAGGCTTGAATGTACCCATAAAATATAAAAATTTCCTGACTTCACGAATTAATTTATATCATAATTCAGTGGTATGAAAACTTTCTTAAAAAAAATTCCATCTAATTTTCGGCAATAAGCATCTTTATTTTACAGTTTGTACATTCTAATATGGAATAAAGTAAAAAAATCTTCAAATAATTTTACTAAATAAGCATGCTCGATAAAGTACGTTTTTGCATTTAAGAAAAACAATATATATATATATATATATATATATATATATATATATATAGCTTGAGTGTGCCCATAAATTATTGTAAATCGGATACAATTTATATCATAATTCAGAGGATGGAATTTTTCTTTTTCGTGTGTGTGTGTGTGTGTGTGTGTGTGTGTGTGTAGAATAAGCCAAGTATTTTCAACATTTTATTAAATGATAAAGCTTTGAGGAATATTACAAGTATCTTTATAAATTAATACATAATTTCGTTTATTGTTTTCGCATATATACAAATAGGAGTGACAAAAATTTCGTGTATATATATATATATATATATATATATATATATATATATATATATATATATATATATATATAACCGCTTTTAATAAATTATAGATTTAACAGCCAGTACATTTTAAATAAGTTACAGAACATAATCCCCGTCCTTATACGTTACACAAATTGTTATTATTTGGGGATACTTTTAGAAATTAATTACAGATTTAGCAGTTACTACATTTTAAATTAGTTACAGATCATGATTCCCATCCTTAAGCGTTACACAAATCATTATTATTTGGAGCACATTTTTTAATTTATTCAATATATTACTAAAAGCTATACTGTGCATACTGCTACAATTTAAAATAATTAACTGATGAAGTTACAATTATATATATACACATAAAACTTCACACAACACATCGAGTGCCTAAAACGGGAACAGTTTTTATCTGGATGCATACCAGTTCATCATTCCGTTCAGTATCACACAAGTCGAATAAATGCAGAAATTCTTTAAATCTCCCGCCGTCCGGTGCTAGTGTCTCCGAGCAACTGATACAATGAGCAAACCAACATGCATAAGAAAACACAAACGGTACATGCCACAGACATTGCTGCAGTAGCTCTGAAATCGGTAAGAATTCCAAACTATCTGTCTAATTTGCAGTTGCTCGAGAAATTTTACAATAACACCATCATTCCTTGGATGTTCGCCTAGTGAATTAAAATAGTACATTCGCTCCCTATTTTTAAAATAAACGGCTATCCAATGAATCCCTTCTCCACCACTAACATCCGTATTTAGGATAAGTGCGCCGCAGTCTCTCGTAGTTCGAAGTTTCAACGTTTCATTCTTCGCAAACACGCCGATAAATTTGTGTCATGTAAATCGGGCACTCTTCATTACTCTCTGTAATGTAATCATGTCCATTTTTAAAAGTCTGTGACTACACCCCTAAACCTGTCAACTTCGATTAGGGCTTCCGACTCGAGGTAAACTACTACACTCATAGGGGCGTCTAGCGGCTTGCCGAATTCGAATCTGACTGAGATGTTCCCACTCTGCTGTGCGCCTATGTGTGTGTGTTTATACTCGCAGATAAGTCGGGGGAGAGGTCAAAGGAGTACATATTGACCTTCTCAACGAATTCCTTCTGCGTTACGCCGATTCCTAATTCGTTGCAAGTACCGACAATATGTGCAAGATTGCTATACGCTCTCAAGCAAAGTGGAAACTCGTCATCTGTAGAATAATTCGTTTCTACTGTCCCATCTAAGGCCACCCCATTGACGTACAGGGTTATATTTTCAAGACCGAAATTTTCGAACTTAAATGCGGTCTTTTTGTATTTTCCATACACAGAGGCATGATCTTTTATTCCAGTTAATAACCTATTAGGTAGCGCTCCAAGAGCAATATTTTCTCTCTGCTTCGATGTTAGCCCTGAAGGCACCGTATACATCTTAAGTTTAACTCTATTAATTGGGTATTTTACTGTGGCGTGTAGTAATTTTTTTCAATTTCTAGTTGCTCAGCAGAGCTTAATTTCATTCGACGCACGCGGAGATATGTTTCCATAATATGAATCATCACAGGCTTCGAGCTCTCTTCTTGGTCAGCACCCAGATTTAAGCAAATCTCAGGGCTCGTACGGGGAGTTTTATTTTCATATCGACCCCTTTCAGGAGCAACTTCTTCTGGAATGTGAAATCCGTGTGGAGGCACCCAAAGCATTCATATATCTTCTTTTTAGAATTTTCAAATTTCGTCTTTATACTACTTTCATCTTTAGCTTGATAGATAATAACCTTCGGCAGTTAAAAAGGTATCCTGCGCTTCTTTTGAAAAGTTGAGGACATTTTCCAGATAGGCTCTTAGGTGATAGTAACCAGACCCTCCGAGACGTTGACCTGATTTAAATACACGTCACACTGACTGAATATGGTGTGTGGAAAACTGGTCTATGGGTATACAACGTAATCATTTTTTTAGAATTCAGTTTCAGATTTATTTAGAATTTAATAAATGTTCGTTCTACATGATTATTACGTGTATATATATATATATATATATATATATGTTAATAACATTAATAATAATGAACTATTCAAGAACTGCTACAAAAAGGAGAGAGAGAGAGAGAGAGAGAGAAGAGAGAGAGAGAGAGAGAGGAGAGTGCTACTTAAGAAATAAATTTATTAGAAATTATATTTTGAATTTGTAAGGTTATCGCCAAGTTTCCTTTTATCACGGGTGCTACTTAAGAAATAAGGCGCCCCCTCATTTTATCATTTCCAAAATTTATTATTAGAAATTATATTTTGAAGTTGTAAGGTTATCGACCAAGTATGCTTTTAGTAGATAGAAGAGATATTTTGCCTTTCCTGATAGATATGATAGATGGAAGAAATTTTGGCTCCAAAAAGTCGCTGCGTTCCACAAACAATACAATACAATATTTTAACTAAGAATCGTAATTAACTGAATACACTGGTATAAGGGCTTATTATTAGGAAAGTTCACAGTTATTTTTGTGTCCGAATTCATGGAGAAGAATTTTGGCTTTATTTATCAGAAGAAACTCTGGAGTGAAAGGATCTCTCTACTCCTTCTGGTGCTTAGCTATCCACATTTACACAACCACATGTTCTCGCCAATTAATGTAATTTAAAATCAACATTAGTATAGCATCTGTCAAAACAATCAGATAAATATATAATTTTGTCAATCTATTTTTTCAAAGAAGAGAAAAGCGAGTTTTTCAGTTTACAAGTCAGGCATATTTCTAAGTGCCTAACATTACGCTGGATGCCAAATCTCATCCTCAGAAAGCTGTTTGAGTGAAAATAGAGATATGTGGCAACTATGAATTGCGCACGGCTTTCCACATTGTCAGTTACCTGAGGGACCGTGTCGTATTCGTTTCAATGCATTTGAATTTTTTTCTTTTGTGCTTTTTGTGTGTGTGGTTTTTCTTTTTTTTACTCGACCTTAGATACCCATTTACACTGAAGTACATTTATAAAGATCCTGATTTTACTGCCTGCAAAAATGTCAAAGAACTGCTAAAATTATGCATTGACTTAGATTTAGAAAAAGCTTTTAGCGAATCTGCAAAACTGTTTAGATTGATTTTAACTATACCAGTGAGCAGTGCATCCACAGAGAGAAGTTTTTCAACATTAAATCGAATTAAGACGTATCTAAGGAACAGAACTGGTCAGGAAAGACTAGTATGTTTAGCAAGAATTGCAATAGAGAAAGAAATTGTGGTTTCCCTGGAGAGGCAAAAGATTCTACATGACAAGGTCATCGAAGAATTTGCATTGAAACCGAGGAGGTTGGAGTTTATGTATAAATGACTCATGGTAGATTAAATATGATGAAGACATTCTCTAAGGACATAATAAAATACAAGTTATTATAATTATTAAACAATTTATTGATTTAGTAGGCTTTAAGTAATTTTTGAAAACAAAAGCAAAATTATTTAAAAAACAAAATTTACATATTCATTAATATGAATTCTATCGAAGTCATATCAAGCCCATAATGCTTGTGCCTGACCTAT
Organism: Bathynomus jamesi; assembly: GCA_023014485.1. Taxonomy (NCBI): domain Eukaryota; kingdom Metazoa; phylum Arthropoda; class Malacostraca; order Isopoda; family Cirolanidae; genus Bathynomus; species Bathynomus jamesi. The sequence continues at coordinate 147,309 of JAJOZX010002847.1, forward strand.
GTGAAAAAACAACATGAATTAGGATTATAATGAAAAACGTTTTGGATAAATTTGTTTTCAGAATTTAAGTGAATATGTTAATACTTTTAATTGTAAATACTGATAAAACAATAACTTAGGACCATTTACTACAGATCCATCATCAATAGTTCGCTAGATCTTTAAACACATGCGTTATAAGTAACATAATAAATCAACCCTCAAGTCCAATTTATGCAGACTAGAGGGTCATCGAGCTAATACAACGTTATACACTTAATTAATAACTTAGTTATCGTTAATATGAACCAGAGGTTCTAGTTAATGTGTATTTTAATACACAATATATATATATTTAATACACAATATATATATATATATATATATATATATATACGGCTGTTGACAATGGGGAATTATTTTCATCGCAAGTGGTGGCCAACATTTGCGGAACTGCACACGCCGGGGTAATGGATTGTCACACGCACGAGATGTATATAAAATTACATCTTTGTAATTCAAATTTTTTTGTCAAAGTGCTTAATTTCTGGCACTTTTTCTGTTTTAAGCCGAATTTCTATATAAGCTTAAATGTGCCTATAAAATATTGTATATCTTGATAACGTGCATTTTGCATTTAAGAAAAACAGCATTCCAAATTTTTAATTTTTAAAGTATGCTTTCTATATAGGCTTGAATGTACCCATAAAATATAAAAATTTCCTGACTTCACGAATTAATTTATATCATAATTCAGTGGTATGAAAACTTTCTTAAAAAAAATTCCATCTAATTTTCGGCAATAAGCATCTTTATTTTACAGTTTGTACATTCTAATATGGAATAAAGTAAAAAAATCTTCAAATAATTTTACTAAATAAGCATGCTCGATAAAGTACGTTTTTGCATTTAAGAAAAACAATATAATATATATATATATATATATATATATATATATATATATAAGCTTGAGTGTGTCCATAAATTATTGTAAATCGGATACAATTTATATCATAATTCAGAGGATGGAATTTTTCTTTTTCGTGTGTGTGTGTGTGTTGTGTGTGTGTGTGTGTGTGTGTGTGTGTGAGGTAAGAATAAGCCAAGTATTTTCAACATTTTATTAAATGATGAAGCTTTGAGGAATATTACAAGTATCTTTATAAATTAATACATAATTTCGTTTATTGTTTTCGCATATATACAAATAGGAGTGACAAAAATTTCGTGTATATATATATGTATATATATATATATATATATATATATATATATATATATATATATAAACCGCTTTTAATAAATTATAGATTTAACAGCCAGTACATTTTAAATAAGTTACAGAACATAATCCCCGTCCTTATACGTTACACAAATTATTATTATTTGGGGATACTTTTAGAAATTAATTACAGATTTAGCAGTTACTACATTTTAAATTAGTTACAGATCATGATTCCCATCCTTAAGCGTTACACAAATCATTATTATTTGGAGCACATTTTTTAATTTATTCAATATATTACTAAAAGCTATACTGTGCATACTGCTACAATTTAAAATAATTAACTGATGAAGTTACAATTATATATATACACATAAAACTTCACACAACACATCGAGTGCCTAAAACGGGAACAGTTTTTATCTGGATGCATACCAGTTCATCATTCCGTTCAGTATCACACAAGTCGAATAAATGCAGAAATTCTTTAAATCTCCCGCCGTCCGGTGCTAGTGTCTCCGAGCAACTGATACAATGAGCAAACCAACATGCATAAGAAAACACAAACGGTACATGCCACAGACATTGCTGCAGTAGCTCTGAAATCGGTAAGAATTCCAAACTATCTGTCTAATTTGCAGTTGCTCGAGAAATTTTACAATAACACCATCATTCCTTGGATGTTCGCCTAGTGAATTAAAATAGTACATTCGCTCCCTATTTTTAAAATAAACGGCTATCCAATGAATCCCTTCTCCACCACTAACATCCGTATTTAGGATAAGTGCGCCGCAGTCTCTCGTAGTTCGAAGTTTCAACGTTTCATTCTTCGCAAACACGCCGATAAATTTGGGTCATGTAAATCGGGCACTCTTCATTACTCTCTGTAATGTAATCATGTCCATTTTTAAAAGTCTGTGACTACACCCCTAAACCTGTCAACTTCGATTAGGGCTTCCGACTCGAGGTAAACTACTACACTCATAGGGGCGTCTAGCGGCTTGCCGAATTCGAATCTGACTGAGATGTTCCCACTCTGCTGTGCGCCTATGTGTGTGTGTTTATACTCGCAGATAAGTCGGGGGAGAGGTCAAAGGAGTACATATTGACCTTCTCAACGAATTCCTTCTGCGTTACGCCGATTCCTAATTCGTTGCAAGTACCGACAATATGTGCAAGATTGCTATACGCTCTCAAGCAAAGTGGAAACTCGTCATCTGTAGAATAATTCGTTTCTACTGTCCCATCTAAGGCCACCCCATTGACGTACAGGGTTATATTTTCAAGACCGAAATTTTCGAACTTAAATGCGGTCTTTTTGTATTTTCCATACACAGAGGCATGATCTTTTATTCCAGTTAATAACCTATTAGGTAGCGCTCCAAGAGCAATATTTTCTCTCTGCTTCGATGTTAGCCCTGAAGGCACCGTATACATCTTAAGTTTAACTCTATTAATTGGGTATTTTACTGTGGCGTGTAGTAATTTTTTTCAATTTCTAGTTGCTCAGCAGAGCTTAATTTCATTCGACGCACGCGGAGATATGTTTCCATAATATGAATCATCACAGGCTTCGAGCTCTCTTCTTGGTCAGCACCCAGATTTAAGCAAATCTCAGGGCTCGTACGGGGAGTTTTATTTTCATATCGACCCCTTTCAGGAGCAACTTCTTCTGGAATGTGAAATCCGTGTGGAGGCACCCAAAGCATTCATATATCTTCTTTTTAGAATTTTCAAATTTCGTCTTTATACTACTTTCATCTTTAGCTTGATAATAACCTTCGGCAGTTAAAAAGGTATCCTGCGCTTCTTTTGAAAAGTTGAGGACATTTTCCAGATAGGCTCTTAGGTGATAGTAACCAGACCCTCCGAGACGTTGACCTGATTTAAATACACGTCACACTGACTGAATATGTGTGTGGAAAACTGGTCTATGGGTATACAACGTAATCATTTTTTTAGAATTCAGTTTCAGATTTATTTAGAATTTAATAAATGTTCGTTCTACATGATTATTACGTGTATATATATATATATATATATATATATACATGTTAATAACATTAATAATAATGAACTATTCAAGAACTGCTACAAAAAGGAGAGAGAAGAGAGAGAGAGAGAGAAGAGAGAGAGAGAGAGAGAGAGTGCTACTTAAGAAATAAATTTTGTAAAATTATATTTTGAATTTGTAAGGTTATCGCCAAGTTTCCTTTATCACGGGTGCTACTTAAGAAATAAGGCGCCCCCTCATTTTATCATTTCCAAAATTTATTATTAGAAATTATATTTTGAAGTTGTAAGGTTATCGACCAAGTATGCTTTTTAGTAGATAGAAGAGATATTTTGCCTTTCCTGATAGATATGATAGATGGAAGAAATTTTGGCTCCAAAAAGTCGCTGCGTTCCACAAACAATACAATACAATATTTTAACTAAGAATCGTAATTAACTGAATACACTGGTATAAGGGCTTATTATTAGGAAAGTTCACAGTTATTTTTGTGTCCGAATTCATGGAGAAGAATTTTGGCTTTATTTATCAGAAGAAACTCTGGAGTGAAAGGATCTCTCTACTCCTTCTGGTGCTTAGCTATCCACATTTACACAACCACATGTTCTCGCCAATTAATATAATTTAAATCAACATTAGTATATAGCATCTGTCAAACAATCAGATAATATATAATTTTGTCAGTCTATTTTTCAAAGAAGAGAAAAGCGATTTTTCAGTTTACAAGTCAGGCATATTTCTAAGTGCCTAACATTACGCTGGATGCCAAATCTCATCCTCAGAAAGCTGTTTGAGTGAAAATAGAGATATGTGGCAACTATGAATTGCGCATGGCTTTCCACATTGTCAGTTACCTGAGGGACCGTGTCGTATTCGTTTCAATGCATTTGAATTTTTTTCTTTTGTGCTTTTTGTTTGTTTTTTTCTTTTTTTTACTCGACCTTAGATACCCATTTACACTGAAGTACATTTATAAAGATCCTGATTTTACTGCCTGCAAAAATGTCAAAGACTGCTAAAATTATGCATTGACTTAGATTTAGAAAAAGCTTTTAGCGAATCTGCAAAACTGTTTAGATTGATTTTAACTATACCAGTGAGCAGTGCATCCACAGAGAGAAGTTTTTCAACATTAAATCGAATTAAGACGTATCTAAGGAACAGAACTGGTCAGGAAAGACTAGTATGTTTAGCAAGAATTGCAATAGAGAAAGAAATTGTGGTTTTCCCTGGAGAGGCAAAAGATTCTACATGACAAGGTCATCGAAGAATTTGCATTGAAACCGAGGAGGTGGAGTTTATGTATAAATGACTCATGGTAGATTAAATATGATGAAGACATTCTCTAAGGACAAATAAATACAAGTTATTATAATTATTAAACAATTTATTGATTTAGTAGGCTTTAAGTAATTTTTGAAAACAAAAGCAAAATTATTTAAAAAACAAAATTTACATATTCATTAATATGAATTCTATCGAAGTCATATCAAGCCATAATGCTTGTGCCTGACCTATGTGAAAAACAACATGAATTAGGATTATAATGAAAACGTTTTGGATAAATTTGTTTTCAGAATTTAGTGAATATGTTAATACTTTTAATTGTAATACTGATAAAACAATAACTTAGGACCATTTACTACAGATCCATCATCAATAGTTCGCTAGATCTTTAAACATGCGTTATAAGTAACATAATAAATCAACCCTCAGTCCAATTTATGCAGACTAGAGGGTCATCGAGCTAATACAACGTTATACACTTAATTAATAACTTAGTTATCGTTAATATGAACCAGAGGTTCTAGTTAATGTGTATTTTAATACACAATATATATATATTAATACACAATATATATATATATATATATATATATACGGCTGTTGACAATGGGGAATTATTTTCATCGCAAGTGCTGACCAACATTTGCGGAACTGCACACGCCGGGGTAATGGATTGTCACACGCACGAGATGTATATAAAATTACATCTTTGTAATTCAAATTTTTTGTCAAAGTGCTTAATTTCTGGCACTTTTTCTGTTTTAAGCCGAATTTCTATATAAGCTTAAATGTGCCTATAAAATATTGTATATCTTGATAACGTGCATTTTGCATTTAAGAAAAACAGCATTCCAAATTTTAATTTTTAAAAGTATGCTTTCTATATAGGCTTGAATGTACGATAAAGTATAAAAATTTCCTGACTTCATGAATTAATTTATATCATAATTCAGTGGTATGAAACTTTCTTAAAAAAAATTCCATCTAATTTTCGGCAATAAGCATCTTTATTTTACAGTTTGTACATTCTAATATGGAATAAAGTAAAAAAATCTTCAAATATTTTACTAAATAAGCATGCTCGATAAAGTACGTTTTTGCATTTAAGAAAAACAATATATATATAATATATATATATATATATAAGCTTGAGTGTGCCCATAAATTATTGTAAATCGGATACAATTTATATCATAATTCAGAGGATGGAATTTTTCTTTTCGTGTGTGTGTGTGTGTTTGTGTGTGTGTGTGTGTGTGTGTGTGTGTGAGGTAAGAATAAGCCAAGTATTTTGAACATTTTATTCAATGATAAAGCTTTGAGGAATATTACAAGTATCTTTATAAATTAATACATAATTTCGTTATTGTTTTCGCATATATCAAATAGGAGTGACAAAAATTTCGTGTATATATATATATATATATAATATATATATATATATATATATAAAACCGCTTTTAATAATTATAGATTTAACAGCCAGTACATTTTAAATAAGTTACAGAACATAATCCCCGTCCTTATACGTTACACAAATTATTATTATTTGGGGATACTTTTTAGAAATTAATTACAGATTTAGCAGTTACTACATTTTAAATTAGTTACAGATCATGATTCCCATCCTTAAGCGTTACACAAATCATTATTATTTGGAGCACATTTTTTAATTTATTCAATATATTACTAAAAGCTATACTGTGCATACTGCTACAATTAAAATAATTAACTGATGAAGTTACAATTATATATATATACATAAAACTTCACACAACACATCGAGTGCCTAAAACGGGAAAGTTTTTATCTGGATGCATACCAGTTCATCATTCCGTTCAGTATCACACAAGTCGAATAAATGCAGAAATTCTTTAAATCTCCCGCGTCCGGTGCTAGTGTCTCCGAGCAACTGATACAATGAGGAAACCAACATGCATAAGAAAACACAAACGGTACATGCCACAGACATTGCTGCAGTAGCTCTGAATCGGTAAGAATTCCAACTATCTGTCTAATTTTGCAGTTGCTCGAGAAATTTTACAATAACACCATCATTCCTTGGATGTTCGCTAGTGAATTAAAATAGTACATTCGCTCCCTATTTTTAAAATAAACGGCTATCCAATGAATCCCTTCTCCACCACTACATCCGTATTTAGGATAAGTGCGCCGCAGTCTCTCGTAGTTCGAAGTTTCAACGTTTCATTCTTCGCAAACACGCCGATAAATTTGGGTCATGTAAATCGGGCACTCTTCATTACTCTCTGTAATGTAATCATGTCATTTTTAAAAGTCTGTGACTACACCCCTAAACCTGTCAACTTCGATTAGGGCTTCCGACTCGAGGTAAACTACTACACTCATAGGAGCGTCTAGCGGCTTGCCGAATTCGAATCGACTGAGATGTTCCCACTCTGCTGTGCGCCTATGTGTGTGTGTTTTATACTCGCAGATAAGTCGGGGAGAGGTCAAAGGAGTACATATTGACCTTCTCAACGAATTCCTTCTGCGTTACGCAGATTCCTAATTCGTTGCAAGTACCGACAATATGTGCAAGATTGCTATACGCTCTCAAGCAAAGTGGAAACTCGTCATCTGTAGAATAATTCGTTTCTACTGTCCCATCTAAGGCCACCCCATTGACGTACAGGTTATTTTTCAAGACCGAAATTTTCGAACTTAAATGCGGTCTTTTTGTATTTTCCATACACAGAGGCATGATCTTTTATTCCAGTTAATAACCTATTAGGTAGCGCTCCAAGAGCAATATTTTCTCTCTGCTTCGATGTTAGCCTGAAGGCACCGTATACATCTTAAGTTTAACTCTATTAATTGGGTATTTTACTGTGGCGTGTAGTAATTTTTTTCAATTTCTAGTTGCTCAGCAGAGCTTAATTCATTCGACGCACGCGGAGATATGTTTCCATAATATGAATCATCACAGGCTTCGAGCTCTCTTCTTGGTCAGCACCCAGATTTAAGCAAATCCAGGGCTCGTACGGGGAGTTTTATTTTCATATCGACCCCTTTCAGGAGCAACTTCTTCTGGAATGTGAAATCCGTGTGGAGGCACCCAAAGCATTCATATATCTTCTTTTTAGAATTTTCAAATTTCGTCTTTATACTACTTTCATCTTTAGCTTGATAATAACCTTCGGCAGTTAAAAAGGTATCCTGCGCTTCTTTTGAAAAGTTGAGGACATTTTCAGATAGGCTCTTAGGTGATAGTAACCAGACCCTCCGAGACGTTGACCTGATTTAAATACACGTCACACTGACTGAATATGGTGTGTGGAAAACTGGTCTATGGGTATACAACGTAATCATTTTTTAGAATTCAGTTTCAGATTTATTTAGAATTTAATAAATGTTCGTTCTACATGATTATTACGTGTATATATATATATATATATATATAATGTTAATAACATTAATAAATAATTAACTATTCAAGAACTGCTACAAAAAGGACGAGAGAGAGAGAGAGAGAGAGAGAGAGAGAGAGAGAGAGAGAGAGAGAGTGCTACTTAAGAAATAAATTTATTAGAAATTATATTTTGAATTTGTAAGGTTATCGCCAAGTTTCCTTTTCAGCACGGGTGCTACTTAAGAAATAAGGCGCCCCCCGCATTTTATCATTTCCAAAATTTATTATTAGAAATTATATTTTGAAGTTGTAAGGTTATCGACAAGTATGCTTTAGTAGATAGAAGAGATATTTTGCCTTTCCTGATAGATATGATAGATGGAAGAAATTTTGGCTCCAAAAAGTCGCTGCGTTACAAAACAATACAATACAAATTTAACTAAGAATCGTAATTAACTGAATAAACTGGTATAAGGGCTTATTATTAGGAAAGTTCACAGTTATTTTTGTGTCGAATTCATGGAGAAGAATTTGGCTTTATTTATCAGAAGAAACTCTGGAGTGAAAGGATCTCTCTACTCCTTCTGGTGCTTAGCTATCCACATTACACAACCACATGTTCTCGCCAATTAATGTAATTTAAAATCAACATTAGTATAGCATCTGTCAAAACAATCAGATAAATATAATTTTGTCAATCTATTTTTTCAAAAAGAAAAGCGAGTTTTTCAGTTTACAAGTCAGGCATATTTCTAAGTGCCTAACATTACGCTGGATGCCAAATCTCATCCTCAGAAAGCTGTTTGAGTGAAAATAGAGATATGTGGCAACTATGAATTGCGCACGGCTTTCCACATTGTCAGTTACCTGAGGGACCGTGTCGTATTCGTTTCAATGCATTTGAATTTTTTTCTTTTGTGCTTTTTTGTGTGTTTTTTCTTTTTTTTACTCGACCTTAGATACCCATTTACACTGAAGTACATTTATAAAGATCCTGATTTTACTGCCTGCAAAAATGTCAAAGAACTGCTAAAATTATGCATTGATTAGATTTAGAAAAAGCTTTTAGCGAATCTGCAAAACTGTTTAGATGATTTTAACTATACCAGTGAGCAGTGCATCCACAGAGAGAAGTTTTCAACATTAAATCGAATTAAAGACGTATCTAAGGAACAGAACTGGTCAGGAAAGACTAGTATGTTTAGCAAGAATTGCAATAGAGAAAGAAATTGTGGTTTCCCTGGAGAGGCAAAAGATTCTACATGACAAGGTCATCGAAGAATTTGCATTGAAACCGAGGAGGTTGGAGTTTATGTATAAATGACTCATGGTAGATTAAATATGATGAAGACATTCTCTAAGGACATAAAAAATACACAGTTATTATAATTATTAAACAATTTATTGATTTTAGTAGGCTTTAAGTAATTTTTGAAAAAAAAGCAAAAATTATTTAAAAACAAAATTTACATATTCATTAATATGAATTCTATCGAAGTCATATCAAGCCCATAATGCTTGTGCCTGACCTATGTGAAAAAACAAACATGAATTAGGAATTATAATGAAAAACGTTTTGGATAAATTTGTTTTCAGAATTTAAGTGAATATTTAATACTTTTAATTGTAAATACTGATAAAACAATAACTTAGGACCATTTACTACAGATCCATCATCAATAGTTCGCTAGATCTTTAAACACATGCGTTATAAGTAACATAATAAATCAACCCTCAAGTCCAATTTATGCAGACTAGAGGGTCATCGAGCTAATACAACGTTATACACTTAATTAATAACTTAGTTATCGTTAATATGAACCAGAGGTTCTAGTTAATGTGTATTTTATACACATATATATATAATTTAATACACATATATATATATATATATATATATATATATACGGCTGTTGACAAGGGGAATTATTTTCATCGCAAGTGGTGGCCAACATTTGCGGAACTGCACACGCACGGGGTAATGGATTGTCACACGCACGAGATGTATATAAAATTACATCTTTGTAATTCAAATTTTTTGTCAAAGTGCTTAATTTCTGGCCCTTTTTCTTGTTTTAAGCCGAATTTCTATATAAGCTTAAATGTGCCTATAAAATATTGTATATCTTGATAACGTGCATTTTGCATTTAAAAAAACAGCATTCCAAATTTTTAATTTTTAAAGTATGCTTTCTATATAGGCTTGAATGTACCCATAAAATATAAAAATTTCCTGACTTCGAATTAATTTATATCATAATTCAGTGGTATGAAAACTTTCTAAAAAAAATTCCATCTAATTTTCGGCAATAAGCATCTTTATTTTACAGTTTGTACATTCTATATAGAATAAAGTAAAAAAATCTTCAAATAATTTTACTAAATAAGCATGCTCGATAAAGTACGTTTTTCATTTAAGAAGAAACAATATATATATATACAATATATATATATATATTATATATATATATATATCTATATATAAGCTTGAGTGTGCCCATAAATTATTGTAAATCGGATACAATGATTTATATCATAATTCAGAGGATGGAATTTTCTTTTTCGTGTGTGTGTTGTGTTTGTGTGTGTGTGTTTGTGTGTGTGTGTGTGTGTGTGTGTGAGGTAAGAATAAGCCAAGTATTTTCAACATTTTATTAAATGATAAAGCTTTGAGGAATATTACAAGTATCTTTATAAATAATACATAATTTCGTTTATTGTTTTCGCATATATACAAATAGGAGTGACAAAAATTTCGTGTATATATATATATGTATATATATATAGTAATATATATAATATATATATATATATATATATATATAAAACCGCTTTTAATAAATTATAGATTTAAACAGCCAGTACATTTTAAATAAGTTACAGAACATAATCCCAGTCCTTATACGTTACACAAATATTATTATTTGGGGATACTTTTAGAAATTAAATTACAGATTTAGCAGTTACTACATTTTAAATTAGTTACAGATCATGATTCCCATCCTTAAGCGTTACACAAATCATTATTATTTGGAGCACATTTTTTAATTTATTCAATATATTACTAAAAGCTATACTGTGCATACTGCTACAATTTAAAATAATTAACTGTGAAGTTACAATTATATATATACATAAAACTTCACACAACACATCGAGTGCCTAAAACGGGAACAGTTTTTATCTGGATGCCATACCAGTTCATCATTCCGTTCAGTATCACACAAGTCGAATAATGCAGAAAATTCTTTAAATCTCCCGCCGTCCGGTGCTAGTGTCTCCGAGCAACTGATACAATGAGCAAACCAACATGCATAAGAAAACACAAACGGTACATGCACAGACATTGCTGCAGTAGCTCTGAAATCGGTAAGAATCCAAAACTATCTGTCTAATTTGCAGTTGCTCGAGAAATTTTACAATACACACCATCATTCCTTGGAGTTCGCTTAGTGAATTAAAATAGTACATTCGCCTCCCATTTTTAAATAAACGGCTAAGAATGATCCCTTCTCCACCATAAACATCCGTATTTAGGAAAGTGCGCCGCAGTCTCTCGTAGTTCGAATTTTTCAACGTTTCATTCTTCGCAAACACGCCGATAAATTTGGTCATGTAAATCGGGCACTCTCATTACTCTCTGTAATGTAATCATGTCCATTTTAAAGTCTGTGACTACACCCTAAACCTGTCAACTTCGATTAGGGCTTCCGACTCGAGGAAACTACTACACTCATAGGGGCGTCTAGCGGCTTGCCGAATTCGAATCTGACTGAGATGTTCCCACTCTGCTGTGCGCCTATGTGTGTGTGTTTATACTCGCAGATAAGTCGGGGGAGAGGTCAAAGGAGTACATATTGACCTTCTCAACGAATTTCTGCGTTACGCCGATTCCTAATCGTTGCAAGTACCGACAATATGGCAAGATTGCTATACGCTCTCCAAGCAAAGTGGAAACTCGTCATCTGTAGAATAATTCGTTTCTACTGTCCCATCTAAGGCCACCCCAATTTGAACCGAAATTTTCGAACTTAAATGCGGCCTCTTTTTGTATTTTCCATACACAGAGGCATGATCTTTTATTCCAGTAATAACCTATTAGGTAGCGCTCCAAGAGCAATATTTTCTCTCTGCTTCGATGTTAGCCCTGAAGGCACCGTATACATCTTAAGTTTAACTCTATTAATTGGGTATTTTACTGTGGCGTGTAGTAATTTTTTTCAATTTCTAGTTGCTCAGCAGAGCTTAATTTCATTCGACGCACGCGGAGATATGTTTCCATAATATGAATCATCACAGGCTTCGAGCTCTCTTCTTGGTCAGCACCCAGATTTAAGCAAATCTCAGGGCTCGTACGGGGAGTTTTATTTTCATATCGACCCCTTTCAGGAGCAACTTCTTCTGGAATGTGAAATCCGTGTGGAGGCACCCAAAGCATTCATATATCTTCTTTTTAGAATTTTCAAATTTCGTCTTTATACTACTTTCATCTTTAGCTTGATAGATAATAACCTTCGGCAGTTAAAAAGGTATCCTGCGCTTCTTTTGAAAAGTTGAGGACATTTTCCAGATAGGCTCTTAGGTGATAGTAACCAGACCCTCCGAGACGTTGACCTGATTTAAATACACGTCACACTGACTGAATATGGTGTGTGGAAAACTGGTCTATGGGTATACAACGTAATCATTTTTTTAGAATTCAGTTTCAGATTTATTTAGAATTTAATAAATGTTCGTTCTACATGATTATTACGTGTATATATATATATATATATATAATGTTAATAACATTAATAATAATGAACTATTCAAGAACTGCTACAAAAAGGAGAGAGAGAGAGAGAGAGAGAGAGAGAGAGAGAGAGAGAGAGAGAGAGAGAGTGCTACTTAAGAAATAAATTTATTAGAAATTATATTTTGAATTTGTAAGGTTATCGCCAAGTTTCCTTTTATCACGGGTGCTACTTAAGAAATAAGGCGCCCCCTCATTTTATCATTTCCAAAATTTATTATTAGAAATTATATTTTGAAGTTGTAAGGTTATCGACCAAGTATGCTTTTAGTAGATAGAAGAGATATTTTGCCTTTCCTGATAGATATGATAGATGGAAGAAATTTTGGCTCCAAAAAGTCGCTGCGTTCCACAAACAATACAATACAATATTTTAACTAAGAATCGTAATTAACTGAATACACTGGTATAAGGGCTTATTATTAGGAAAGTTCACAGTTATTTTTGTGTCCGAATTCATGGAGAAGAATTTTGGCTTTATTTATCAGAAGAAACTCTGGAGTGAAAGGATCTCTCTACTCCTTCTGGTGCTTAGCTATCCACATTTACACAACCACATGTTCTCGCCAATTAATGTAATTTAAAATCAACATTAGTATAGCATCTGTCAAAACAATCAGATAAATATATAATTTTGTCAATCTATTTTTTCAAAGAAGAGAAAAGCGAGTTTTTCAGTTTACAAGTCAGGCATATTTCTAAGTGCCTAACATTACGCTGGATGCCAAATCTCATCCTCAGAAAGCTGTTTGAGTGAAAATAGAGATATGTGGCAACTATGAATTGCGCACGGCTTTCCACATTGTCAGTTACCTGAGGGACCGTGTCGTATTCGTTTCAATGCATTTGAATTTTTTTTTTTGTGCTTTTTGTGTGTGTGGTTTTTTCTTTTTTTTACTCGACCTTAGATACCCATTTACACTGAAGTACATTTATAAAGATCCTGATTTTACTGCCTGCAAAAATGTCAAAGAACTGCTAAAATTATGCATTGACTTAGATTTAGAAAAAGCTTTTAGCGAATCTGCAAAACTGTTTAGATTGATTTTAACTATACCAGTGAGCAGTGCATCACAGAGAGAAGTTTTTCAACATTAAATCGAATTAAGACGTATCTAAGGAACAGAACTGGTCAGGAAAGACTAGTATGTTTAGCAAGAATTGCAATAGAGAAAGAAATTGTGGTTTCCCTGGAGAGGCAAAAGATTCTACATGACAAGGTCATCGAAGAATTTGCATTGAAACCGAGGAGGTTGGAGTTTATGTATAAATGACTCATGGTAGATTAAATATGATGAAGACATTCTCTAAGGACATAATAAAATACAAGTTATTATAATTATTAAACAATTTATTGATTTAGTAGGCTTTAAGTAATTTTTGAAAACAAAAGCAAAATTATTTAAAAAACAAAATTTACATATTCATTAATATGAATTCTATCGAAGTCATATCAAGCCCATAATGCTTGTGCCTGACCTATGTGAAAAAACAACATGAATTAGGATTATAATGAAAAACGTTTTGGATAAATTTGTTTTTCAGAATTTAAGTGAATATGTTAATACTTTTAATTGTAAATACTGATAAAACAATAACTTAGGACCATTTACTACAGATCCATCATCAATAGTTCGCTAGATCTTTAAACACATGCGTTATAAGTAACATAATAAATCAACCCTCAAGTCCAATTTATGCAGACTAGAGGGTCATCGAGCTAATACAACGTTATACACTTAATTAATAACTTAGTTATCGTTAATATGAACCAGAGGTTCTAGTTAATGTGTATTTTAATACACAATATATATATATATATATATATATATATATATATATATATATATATATATATATATATATACGGCTGTTGACAATGGGGAATTATTTTCATCGCAAGTGGTGGCCAACATTTGCGGAACTGCACCGCGGGTAATGGATTGTCACACGCACGAGATGTATATAAAATTACATCTTTGTAATTCAAATTTTTTTGTCAAAGTGCTTAATTTCTGGTTTTTCTGTTTTAAGCCGAATTTCTATATAAGCTTAAATGTGCCTATAAAATATTGTATATCTTGATAACGTGCATTTTGCATTTAAGAAAAACAGCATTCCAAATTTTTAATTTTTAAAGTATGCTTTCTATATAGGCTTGAATGTACCCATAAAATATAAAAATTTCCTGACTTCACGAATTAATTTATATCATAATTCAGTGGTATGAAAACTTTCTTAAAAAAAATTCCATCTAATTTTCGGCAATAAGCATCTTTATTTTACAGTTTGTACATTCTAATATGGAATAAAGTAAAAAAATCTTCAAATAATTTTACTAAATAAGCATGCTCGATAAAGTACGTTTTTGCATTTAAGAAAAACAATATATATATATATATATATATATAAGCTTGAGTGTGCCCATAAATTATTGTAAATCGGATACAATTTATATCATAATTCAGAGGATGGAATTTTTCTTTTTCGTGTGTGTGTGTGTGTGTGTTTGTGTGTGTGTGTGTGTGTGTGTGTGAGGTAAGAATAAGCCAAGTATTTTCAACATTTTATTAAATGATAAAGCTTTGAGGAATATTACAAGTATCTTTATAAATTAATACATAATTTCGTTTATTGTTTTCGCATATATACAAATAGGAGTGACAAAAATTTCGTGATATATATATATATATATATAAACCGCTTTTAATAAATTATAGATTTAACAGCCAGTACATTTTAAATAAGTTACAGAACATAATCCCCGTCCTTATACGTTACACAAATTATTATTATTTGGGGATACTTTTAGAAATTAATTACAGATTTAGCAGTTACTACATTTTAAATTAGTTACAGATCATGATTCCCATCCTTAAGCGTTACACAAATCATTATTATTTGGAGCACATTTTTTAATTTATTCAATATATTACTAAAAGCTATACTGTGCATACTGCTACAATTTAAAATAATTAACTGATGAAGTTACAATTATATATATACACATAAAACTTCACACAACACATCGAGTGCCTAAAACGGGAACAGTTTTTATCTGGATGCATACCAGTTCATCATTCCGTTCAGTATCACACAAGTCGAATAAATGCAGAAATTCTTTAAATCTCCCGCCGTCCGGTGCTAGTGTCTCCGAGCAACTGATACAATGAGCAAACCAACATGCATAAGAAAACACAAACGGTACATGCCACAGACATTGCTGCAGTAGCTCTGAAATCGGTAAGAATTCCAAACTATCTGTCTAATTTGCAGTTGCTCGAGAAATTTTACAATAACACCATCATTCCTTGGATGTTCGCCTAGTGAATTAAAATAGTACATTCGCTCCCTATTTTTAAAATAAACGGCTATCCAATGAATCCCTTCTCCACCACTAACATCCGTATTTAGGATAAGTGCGCCGCAGTCTCTCGTAGTTCGAAGTTTCAACGTTTCATTCTTCGCAAACACGCCGATAAATTTGGTCATGTAAATCGGGCACTCTTCATTACTCTCTGTAATGTAATCATGTCCATTTTTAAAAGTCTGTGACTACACCCCTAAACCTGTCAACTTCGATTAGGGCTTCCGACTCGAGGTAAACTACTACACTCATAGGGGCGTCTAGCGGCTTGCCGAATTCGAATCTGACTGAGATGTTCCCACTCTGCTGTGCGCCTATGTGTGTGTGTTTATACTCGCAGATAAGTCGGGGGAGAGGTCAAAGGAGTACATATTGGCCTTCTCAACGAATTCCTTCTGCGTTACGCCGATTCCTAATTCGTTGCAAGTACCGACAATATGTGCAAGATTGCTATACGCTCTCAAGCAAAGTGGAAACTCGTCATCTGTAGAATAATTCGTTTCTACTGTCCCATCTAAGGCCACCCCATTGACGTACAGGGTTATATTTTCAAGACCGAAATTTTCGAACTTAAATGCGGTCTTTTTGTATTTTCCATACACAGAGGCATGATCTTTTATTCCAGTTAATAACCTATTAGGTAGCGCTCCAAGAGCAATATTTTCTCTCTGCTTCGATGTTAGCCCTGAAGGCACCGTATACATCTTAAGTTTAACTCTATTAATTGGGTATTTTACTGTGGCGTGTAGTAATTTTTTTCAATTTCTAGTTGCTCAGCAGAGCTTAATTTCATTCGACGCACGCGGAGATATGTTTCCATAATATGAATCATCACAGGCTTCGAGCTCTCTTCTTGGTCAGCACCCAGATTTAAGCAAATCTCAGGGCTCGTACGGGGAGTTTTATTTTCATATCGACCCCTTTCAGGAGCAACTTCTTCTGGAATGTGAAATCCGTGTGGAGGCACCCAAAGCATTCATATATCTTCTTTTTAGAATTTTCAAATTTCGTCTTTATACTACTTTCATCTTTAGCTTGATAGATAATAACCTTCGGCAGTTAAAAAGGTATCCTGCGCTTCTTTTGAAAAGTTGAGGACATTTTCCAGATAGGCTCTTAGGTGATAGTAACCAGACCCTCCGAGACGTTGACCTGATTTAAATACACGTCACACTGACTGAATATGGTGTGTGGAAAACTGGTCTATGGGTATACAACGTAATCATTTTTTTAGAATTCAGTTTCAGATTTATTTAGAATTTAATAAATGTTCGTTCTACATGATTATTACGTGTATATATATATATATATATATATATATATATATATATATATATATAATGTTAATAACATTAATAATAATGAACTGCTACAAGAGAGAGAGAGAGAGAGAGAGAGAGAGAGAGAGAGAGAGAGAGAGTGCTACTTAAGAAATAAATTTATTAGAAATTATATTTTGAATTTGTAAGGTTATCGCCAAGTTTCCTTTTATCACGGGTGCTACTTAAGAAATAAGGCGCCCCCTCATTTTATCATTTCCAAAATTTATTATTAGAAATTATATTTTGAAGTTGTAAGGTTATCGACCAAGTATGCTTTTAGTAGATAGAAGAGATATTTTGCCTTTCCTGATAGATATGATAGATGGAAGAAATTTTGGCTCCAAAAAGTCGCTGCGTTCCACAAACAATACAATACAATATTTTAACTAAGAATCGTAATTAACTGAATACACTGGTATAAGGGCTTATTATTAGGAAAGTTCACAGTTATTTTTGTGTCCGAATTCATGGAGAAGAATTTTGGCTTTATTTATCAGAAGAAACTCTGGAGTGAAAGGATCTCTCTACTCCTTCTGGTGCTTAGCTATCCACATTTACACAACCACATGTTCTCGCCAATTAATGTAATTTAAAATCAACATTAGTATAGCATCTGTCAAAACAATCAGATAAATATATAATTTTGTCAATCTATTTTTTCAAAGAAGAGAAAAGCGAGTTTTTCAGTTTACAAGTCAGGCATATTTCTAAGTGCCTAACATTACGCTGGATGCCAAATCTCATCCTCAGAAAGCTGTTTGAGTGAAAATAGAGATATGTGGCAACTATGAATTGCGCACGGCTTTCCACATTGTCAGTTACCTGAGGGACCGTGTCGTATTCGTTTCAATGCATTTGAATTTTTTTCTTTTGTGCTTTTTGTGTGTGGTTTTTCTTTTTTTTACTCGACCTTAGATACCCATTTACACTGAAGTACATTTATAAAGATCCTGATTTTACTGCCTGCAAAAATGTCAAAGAACTGCTAAAATTATGCATTGACTTAGATTTAGAAAAAGCTTTTAGCGAATCTGCAAAACTGTTTAGATTGATTTTAACTATACCAGTGAGCAGTGCATCCACAGAGAGAAGTTTTTCAACATTAAATCGAATTAAGACGTATCTAAGGAACAGAACTGGTCAGGAAAGACTAGTATGTTTAGCAAGAATTGCAATAGAGAAAGAAATTGTGGTTTCCCTGGAGAGGCAAAAGATTCTACATGACAAGGTCATCGAAGAATTTGCATTGAAACCGAGGAGGTTGGAGTTTATGTATAAATGACTCATGGTAGATTAAATATGATGAAGACATTCTCTAAGGAATAATAAAATACAAGTTATTATAATTATTAAACAATTTATTGATTTAGTAGGCTTTAAGTAATTTTTGAAAACAAAAGCAAAATTATTTAAAAACAAAATTTACATATTCATTAATATGAATTCTATCGAAGTCATATCAAGCCCATAATGCTTGTGCCTGACCTATGTGAAAAAACAACATGAATTAGGATTATAATGAAAAACGTTTTGGATAAATTTGTTTTTCAGAATTTAAGTGAATATGTTAATACTTTTAATTGTAAATACTGATAAAACAATAACTTAGGACCATTTACTACAGATCCATCATCAATAGTTCGCTAGATCTTTAAACACATGCGTTATAAGTAACATAATAAATCAACCCTCAAGTCCAATTTATGCAGACTAGAGGGTCATCGAGCTAATACAACGTTATACACTTAATTAATAACTTAGTTATCGTTAATATGAACCAGAGGTTCTAGTTAATGTGTATTTTAATACACAATATATATATTTAATACACATATATATATATATATATATATATATATATATATATATATATATATATACGGCTGTTGACAATGGGGAATTATTTTCATCGCAAGTGGTGGCCAACATTTGCGGAACTGCACACGCCGGGGTAATGGATTGTCACACGCACGAGATGTATATAAAATTACATTTTGTAATTCAAATTTTTTTGTCAAAGTGCTTAATTTCTGGCCTTTTTCTGTTTTAAGCCGAATTTCTATATAAGCTTAAATGTGCCTATAAATATTGTATATCTTGATAACGTGCATTTGCATTTAAGAAAAACAGCATTCCAAATTTTTAATTTTTAAAGTATGCTTTCTATATAGGCTTGAATGTACCCATAAAATATAAAAATTTCCTGACTTCACGAATTAATTTATATCATAATTCAGTGGTATGAAAACTTTCTTAAAAAAAATTCCATCTAATTTTCGGCAATAAGCATCTTTATTTTACAGTTTGTACATTCTAATATGGAATAAAGTAAAAAAATCTTCAAATAATTTTACTAAATAAGCATGCTCGATAAAGTACGTTTTTGCATTTAAGAAAAAACAATATATATATATATATATATATATATAAGCTTGAGTGTGCCCATAAATTATTGTAAATCGGATACAATTTATATCATAATTCAGAGGATGGAATTTTTCTTTTTCGTGTGTGTGTGTGTGTGTGTGTGTGTGTGTGTGTGTGTGTGTGTGTGTGTGTGTGAGGTAAGAATAAGCCAAGTATTTTCAACATTTTATTAAATGATAAAGCTTTGAGGAATATTACAAGTATCTTTATAAATTAATACATAATTTCGTTTATTGTTTTCGCATATATACAAATAGGAGTGACAAAAATTTCGTGTATATATAATGTATATATATATATATATATATATATCTTTATAATATATATATAAAACCGCTTTTAATAAATTATAGATTTAACAGCCAGTACATTTTAATAAGTTACAGAACATAATCCCCGTCCTTATACGTTACACAAATTATTATTATTTGGGGATACTTTTAGAAATTAATTACAGATTTAGCAGTTACTACATTTTAAATTAGTTACAGATCATGATTCCCATCCTTAAGCGTTACACAAATCATTATTATTTGGAGCACATTTTTTAATTTATTCAATATATTACTAAAAGCTATACTGTGCATACTGCTACAATTTAAAATAATTAACTGATGAAGTTACAATTATATATATACACATAAAACTTCACACAACACATCGAGTGCCTAAAACGGGAACAGTTTTTATCTGGATGCATACCAGTTCATCATTCCGTTCAGTATCACACAAGTCGAATAAATGCAGAAATTCTTTAAATCTCCCGCCGTCCGGTGCTAGTGTCTCCGAGCAACTGATACAATGAGCAAACCAACATGCATAAGAAAACACAAACGGTACATGCCACAGACATTGCTGCAGTAGCTCTGAAATCGGTAAGAATTCCAAACTATCTGTCTAATTTGCAGTTGCTCGAGAAATTTTACAATAACACCATCATTCCTTGGATGTTCGCCTAGTGAATTAAAATAGTACATTCGCTCCCTATTTTTAAAATAAACGGCTATCCAATGAATCCCTTCTCACCACTAACATCCGTATTTAGGATAAGTGCGCCGCAGTCTCTCGTAGTTCGAAGTTTCAACGTTTCATTCTTCGCAAACACGCCGATAAATTTGGGTCATGTAAATCGGGCACTCTTCATTACTCTCTGTAATGTAATCATGTCCATTTTTAAAAGTCTGTGACTACACCCCTAAACCTGTCAACTTCGATTAGGGCTTCCGACTCGAGGTAAACTACTACACTCATAGGGGCGTCTAGCGGCTTGCCGAATTCGAATCTGACTGAGATGTTCCCACTCTGCTGTGCGCCTATGTGTGTGTTTATACTCGCAGATAAGTCGGGGGAGAGGTCAAAGGAGTACATATTGACCTTCTCAACGAATTCCTTCTGCGTTACGCCGATTCCTAATTCGTTGCAAGTACCGACAATATGTGCAAGATTGCTATACGCTCTCAAGCAAAGTGGAAACTCGTCATCTGTAGAATAATTCGTTTCTACTGTCCCATCTAAGGCCACCCCATTGACGTACAGGGTTATATTTTCAAGACCGAAATTTTCGAACTTAAATGCGGTCTTTTTGTATTTTCCATACACAGAGGCATGATCTTTTATTCCAGTTAATAACCTATTAGGTAGCGCTCCAAGAGCAATATTTTCTCTCTGCTTCGATGTTAGCCCTGAAGGCACCGTATACATCTTAAGTTTAACTCTATTAATTGGGTATTTTACTGTGGCGTGTAGTAATTTTTTCAATTTCTAGTTGCTCAGCAGAGCTTAATTCATTCGACGCACGCGGAGATATGTTTCCATAATATGAATCATCACAGGCTTCGAGCTCTCTTCTTGGTCAGCACCCAGATTTAAGCAAATCTCAGGGCTCGTACGGGGAGTTTTATTTTCTACGACCCCTTCAGGACAACTTCTTCTGGAATGTGAAATCCGTGTGGAGGCACCCAAAGCATTCATATATCTTCTTTTTAGAATTTTCAAATTTCGTCTTTATACTACTTTCATCTTTAGCTTGATAGATAATAACCTTCGGCAGTTAAAAAGGTATCCTGCGCTTCTTTTGAAAAGTTGAGGACATTTTCCAGATAGGCTCTTAGGTGATAGTAACCAGACCCTCCGAGACGTTGACCTGATTTAAATACACGTCACACTGACTGAATATGGTGTGTGGAAAACTGGTCTATGGGTATACAAACGTAATCATTTTTTTAGAATTCAGTTTCAGATTTATTTAGAATTTAATAAATGTTCGTTCTACATGATTATTACGTATATATATATATATATATATATATAATGTTAAGAACATTAATAATAATGAACTATTCAAGAACTGCTACAAAAAGGGAGAGAGAGAGAGAGAGAGAGAGAGAGAGAGAGAGTGCTACTAAGAAATAAATTTATTAGAAATTATATTTTGAATTTGTAAGGTTATCGCCAAGTTCCTTTTATCACGGGTGCTACTTAAGAAATAAGGCGCCCCCTCATTTTATCATTTCCAAAATTTATTATTAGAAATTATATTTGAAGTTGTAAGGTTATCGACCAAGTATGCTTTTAGTAGATAGAAGAGATATTTTGCCTTTCCTGATAGATATAGATGGAAGAAATTTTGGCTCCAAAAAGTCGCTGCTTCCTCAAACAATACAATACAATATTTTAACTAAGAATCGTAATTAACTGAATACACTGGTATAAGGGCTTATTATAGGAAAGTTCACAGTTATTTTTGTGTCCGAATTCATGGAGAAGAATTTTGGCTTTATTATCAGAAGAAATCTGGAGTGAAAGGATCTCTCTACTCCTTCTGGTGCTTAGCTATCCACATTTACACAACCACATGTTCTCGCCAATTAATGTAATTTAAAATCAACATTAGTATAGCATACGTCAAAACAATCAGATAAATATATAATTTGTCAATCTATTTTTTCAAAGATGAGAAAAGCGAGTTTTTCAGTTTACAAGTCAGGCATATTTCTAAGTGCCTAACATTACGCTGGATGCCAAATCTCATCCTCAGAAAGCTGTTTCAGTGAAAATAGAGATATGTGGCAACTATGAATTGCGCACGGCTTTCCACATTGTCAGTTACCTGAGGGACCGTGTCGTATTCGTTTCAATGCATTTGAATTTTTTTCTTTGTGCTTTTGTTTGTTTTTTTCTTTTTTTTACTCGACCTTAGATACCCATTTACACTGAAGTACATTTATAAAGATCCTGATTTTACTGCCTGCAAAAATGTCAAAGAACTGCTAAAATTATGCATTGACTTAGATTTAGAAAAAGCTTTTAGCGAATCTGCAAAACTGTTTAGATTGATTTTAACTATACCAGTGAGCAGTGCATCCACAGAGAGAAGTTTTTCAACATTAAATCGAATTAAGACGTATCTAAGGAACAAACTGGTCAGGAAAGACTAGTATGTTTAGCAAGAATTGCAATAGAGAAAGAAATTGTGGTTTCCCTGGAGAGGCAAAAGATTCTACATGACAAGGTCATCGAAGAATTTGCATTGAAACCGAGGAGGTGGGAGTTTATGTATAAATGACTCATGGTAGATTAAATATGATGAAGACATTCTCTAAGGACATAATAAAATACAAGTTATTATAATTATTAAACAATTATTGATTTAGTAGGCTTTAAGTAATTTTGAAAACAAAAGCAAAATTATTTAAAAAACAAAATTTACATATTCATAATATGAATTCTATCGAAGTCATATCAAGCCCATAATGCTTGTGCCTGACCTATGTGAAAAAACAACATGAATTAGGATTATAATGAAAAACGTTTTGGAAATTGTTTTCAGAATTTAAGTGAATATGTTAATACTTTTAATTGTAAATACTGATAAAACAATAACTTAGGACCATTACTACAGATCCATCATCAATAGTTCGCTAGATCTTTAAAAACATGCGTTATAAGTAACATAATAAATCAACCCTCAAGTCCAATTTATGCAGACTAGAGGGTCATCGAGCTAATACAACGTTATACACTTAATTAATAACTTAGTTATCGTTAATATGAACCAGAGGTTCTAGTTAATGTGTATTTTAATACACAATATATATATATTAATACACAATATATATATATATATATATATATATATATATATATATATACGGCTGTTGACAATGGGGAATTATTTTCATCGCAAGTGCTGACCAAACATTTGCGGAACTGCACACGCCGGGGTAATGGATTGTCACACGCACGAGATGTATATAAAATTACATCTTTGTAATTCAAATTTTTTTGTCAAAGTGCTTAATTTTGGCATTTTTCTGTTTTAAGCGAATTTTCTATATAAGCTTAAATGTGCTATAAAATATTGTATATCTTGATAACGTGCATTTTGCATTTAAGAAAAACAGCATTCCAAATTTTAATTTTTAAAGTATGCTTTCTATATAGGCTTGAAGTACGATAAAATATAAAAATTTCCTGACTTCATGAATTAATTATATCATAATTCAGTGGTATGAAAACTTTCTTAAAAAAATTCCATCTAATTTTCGGCAATAAGCATCTTTATTTTACAGTTTGTACATTCTATATGGAATAAAGTAAAAAAATCTTCAAATAATTTTACTAAATAAGCATGCTCGATAAAGTACGTTTTTGCATTTAAGAAAAACAATATATATACAGGGTGAGTCAAAAGTAGCGCCCGATTTCTGTCAGTTGATTGTTTGTTTGCCATTTGTATTACAGTGTACAAGAACGTAGAAATAAATGAATGACATGTTTATCTAACCATCTATTCGGGGGAAAATTATTACGGAACTGTACCAAGCTGTTTTACTTGCAATTTTCATGACTTCCCAGAAAGAATCTGACAGCCGAAAAAAACAGAAATCGGCGCTACTTTTGACTCACCCTGTATATATATATATATATATATATATATATATATAAGCTTGAGTGTGCCCATAAATTATTGTAAATCGGATACAATTTATATCATAATTCAGAGGATGGAATTTTTCTTTTTCGTGTGTGTGTGTGTGTGTGTGTGTGTGTGTGTGTGTGTGTGTGTGTGAGGTAAGAATAAGCCAAGTATTTTCAACATTTTATTAATGATAAAGCTTTGAGGAATATTACAAGTATCTTTATAAATTAATACATAATTTCGTTTATTGTTTTCGCATATATACAAATAGGAGTGACAAAAATTTCGTGTATATATATATATGTATATATATATATATATATATATATATATATATAAAACCGCTTTTAATAAATTATAGATTTAACAGCCAGTACATTTTAAATAAGTTACAGAACATAATCCCCGTCCTTATACGTTACACAAATTATTATTATTTGGGGATACTTTTAGAAATTAATTACAGATTTAGCAGTTACTACATTTTAAATTAGTTACAGATCATGATTCCCATCCTTAAGCGTTACACAAATCATTATTATTTGGAGCACATTTTTTAATTTATTCAATATATTACTAAAAGCTATACTGTGCATACTGCTACAATTTAAAATAATTAACTGATGAAGTTACAATTATATATATACACATAAAACTTCACACAACACATCGAGTGCCTAAAACGGGAACAGTTTTTATCTGGATGCATACCAGTTCATCATTCCGTTCAGTATCACACAAGTCGAATAAATGCAGAAATTCTTTAAATCTCCCGCCGTCCGGTGCTAGTGTCTCCGAGCAACTGATACAATGAGCAAACCAACATGCATAAGAAAACACAAACGGTACATGCCACAGACATTGCTGCAGTAGCTCTGAAATCGGTAAGAATTCCAAACTATCTGTCTAATTTGCAGTTGCTCGAGAAATTTTACAATAACACCATCATTCCTTGGATGTTCGCCTAGTGAATTAAAATAGTACATTCGCTCCCTATTTTTAAAATAAACGGCTATCCAATGAATCCTTCTCCACCACTAACATCCGTATTTAGGATAAGTGCGCCGCAGTCTCTCGTAGTTCGAAGTTTCAACGTTTCATTCTTCGCAAACACGCCGATAAATTTGGTCATGTAAATCGGGCACTCTTCATTACTCTCTGTAATGTAATCATGTCCATTTTTAAAAGTCTGTGACTACACCCCTAAACCTGTCAACTTCGATTAGGGCTTCCGACTCGAGGTAAACTACTACACTCATAGGGGCGTCTAGCGGCTTGCCGAATTCGAATCTGACTGAGATGTTCCCACTCTGCTGTGCGCCTATGTGTGTGTGTTTATACTCGCAGATAAGTCGGGGGAGAGGTCAAAGGAGTACATATTGCCTTCTCAACGAATTCCTTCTGCGTTACGCCGATTCCTAATTCGTTGCAAGTACCGACAATATGTGCAAGATTGCTATACGCTCTCAAGCAAAGTGGAAACTCGTCATCTGTAGAATAATTCGTTTCTACTGTCCCATCTAAGGCCACCCCATTGACGTACAGGGTTATTTTCAAGACCGAAATTTTCGAACTTAAATGCGGTCTTTTTGTATTTTCCATACACAGAGGCATGATCTTTATTCCAGTTAATAACCTATTAGGTAGCGCTCCAAGAGCAATATTTTCTCTCTGCTTCGATGTTAGCCCTGAAGGCACCGTATACATCTTAAGTTTAACTCTATTAATTGGGTATTTTACTGTGCGTGTAGTAATTTTTTTCAATTTCTAGTTGCTCAGCAGAGCTTAATTTCATTCGACGCACGCGGAGATATGTTTCATAATATGAATCATCACAGGCTTCGAGCTCTTCTTGGTCAGCACCCAGATTTAAGCAAATCTCAGGGCTCGTACGGGGAGTTTTATTTTCATATCGACCCCTTTCAGGAGCAACTTCTTCTGGAATGTGAAATCCGTGTGGAGGCACCCAAAGCATTCATATATCTTCTTTTTAGAATTTTCAAATTTCGTCTTTATACTACTTTCATCTTTAGCTTGATAATAACCTTCGGCAGTTAAAAAGGTATCCTGCGCTTCTTTTGAAAAGTTGAGGACATTTTCCAGATAGGCTCTTAGGTGATAGTAACCAGACCCTCCGAGACGTTGACCTGATTTAAATACACTCACACTGACTGAATATGGTGTGTGGAAAACTGGTCTATGGGTATACAACGTAATCATTTTTTTAGAATTCAGTTTCAGATTTATTTAGAATTTAATAAATGTTCGTTCTACATGATTATTACGTGTATATATATATATATATATATATATATATATGTTAATAACATTAATAATAATAACTATTCAAGAACTGCTACAAAAAGAGAGAGAGAGAGAGAGAGAGAGAGAGAGAGAGAGAGAGAGAGAGAGAGTGCTACTTAAGAAATAAATTTATTAGAAATTATATTTTGAATTTGTAAGGTTATCGCCAAGTTTCCTTTTATCACGGGTGCTACTTAAGAAATAAGGCGCCCCCTCATTTTATCATTTCCAAAATTTATTATTAGAAATTATATTTTGAAGTTGTAAGGTTATCGACCAAGTATGCTTTTAGTAGATAGAAGAGATATTTTGCCTTTCCTGATAGATATGATAGATGGAAGAAATTTTGGCTCCAAAAAGTCGCTGCGTTCCACAAACAATACAATACAATATTTTAACTAAGAATCGTAATTAACTGAATACACTGGTATAAGGGCTTATTATTAGGAAAGTTCACAGTTATTTTTGTGTCCGAATTCATGGAGAAGAATTTTGGCTTTATTTATCAGAAGAAACTCTGGAGTGAAAGGATCTCTCTACTCCTTCTGGTGCTTAGCTATCCACATTTACACAACCACATGTTCTCGCCAATTAATGTAATTTAAAATCAACATTAGTATAGCATCTGTCAAAACAATCAGATAAATATATAATTTTGTCAATCTATTTTTTCAAAGAAGAGAAAAGCGAGTTTTTCAGTTTACAAGTCAGGCATATTTCTAAGTGCCTAACATTACGCTGGATGCCAAATCTCATCCTCAGAAAGCTGTTTGAGTGAAAATAGAGATATGTGGCAACTATGAATTGCGCACGGCTTTCCACATTGTCAGTTACCTGAGGGACCGTGTCGTATTCGTTTCAATGCATTTGAATTTTTTTCTTTTGTGCTTTTTGTTTGTTTTTTCTTTTTTTTACTCGACCTTAGATACCCATTTACACTGAAGTACATTTATAAAGATCCTGATTTTACTGCCTGCAAAAATGTCAAAGAACTGCTAAAATTATGCATTGACTTAGATTTAGAAAAAGCTTTTAGCGAATCTGCAAAACTGTTTAGATTGATTTTAACTATACCAGTGAGCAGTGCATCCACAGAGAGAAGTTTTTCAACATTAAATCGAATTAAGACGTATCTAAGGAACAGAACTGGTCAGGAAAGACTAGTATGTTTAGCAAGAATTGCAATAGAGAAAGAAATTGTGGTTTCCCTGGAGAGGCAAAAGATTCTACATGACAAGGTCATCGAAGAATTTGCATTGAAACCGAGGAGGTTGGAGTTTATGTATAAATGACTCATGGTAGATTAAATATGATGAAGACATTCTCTAAGGACATAATAAAATACAAGTTATTATAATTATTAAACAATTTATTGATTTAGTAGGCTTTAAGTAATTTTTGAAAACAAAAGCAAAATTATTTAAAAACAAAATTTACATATTCATTAATATGAATTCTATCGAAGTCATATCAAGCCCATAATGCTTGTGCCTGACCTATGTGAAAAACAACATGAATTAGGATTATAATGAAAAACGTTTTGGATAAATTTGTTTTTCAGAATTTAAGTGAATATGTTAATACTTTTAATTGTAAATACTGATAAAACAATAACTTAGGAGCATTTACTACAGATCCATCATCAATAGTTCGCTAGATCTTTAAACACATGCGTTATAAGTAACATAATAAATCAACCCTCAAGTCCAATTTATGCAGACTAGAGGGTCATCGAGCTAATACAACGTTATACACTTAATTAATAACTTAGTTATCGTTAATATGAACCAGAGGTTCTAGTTAATGTGTATTTTAATACACAATATATATATTTAATAACAATATATATATATATATTATATATATATACGGCTGTTGACAATGGGGAATTATTTTCATCGCAAGTGTGGCCAACATTTGCGGAACTGCACACGCCGGGTAATGGATTGTCACACGCACGAGATGTATATAAAATTACATCTTTGTAATTCAAATTTTTTTGTCAAAGTGCTTAATTTCTGGCCTTTTTCTGTTTTAAGCCGAATTTCTATATAAGCTTAAATGTGCCTATAAAATATTGTATATCTTGATAACGTGCATTTTGCATTTAAGAAAAACAGCATTCCAAATTTTTAATTTTTAAAGTATGCTTTCTATATAGGCTTGAATGTACCCATAAAATATAAAAATTTCCTGACTTCACGAATTAATTTATATCATAATTCAGTGGTATGAAAACTTTCTTAAAAAAATTCCATCTAATTTTCGGCAATAAGCATCTTTATTTTACAGTTTGTACATTCTAATATGGAATAAAGTAAAAAAATCTTCAAATAATTTTACTAAATAAGCATGCTCGATAAAGTACGTTTTTGCATTTAAGAAAAACAATATAATATATATATATATATATATATATATATATAAGCTTGAGTGTGCCCATAAATTATTGTAAATCGGATACAATTTATATCATAATTCAGAGGATGGAATTTTTCTTTTTCGTGTGTGTGTGTGTGTGTTTGTGTGTGTGTGTGTGTGTGTGTGAGGTAAGAATAAGCCAAGTATTTTCAACATTTTATTAAATGATAAAGCTTTGAGGAATATTACAAGTATCTTTATAAATTAATACATAATTTCGTTTATTGTTTTCGCATATATACAAATAGGAGTGACAAAAATTTCGTGTATATATATATATATATATATATATATATAAATATATATATATATAAACCGCTTTTAATAAATTATAGATTTAACAGCCAGTACATTTTAAATAAGTTACAGAACATAATCCCCGTCCTTATACGTTACACAAATTATTATTATTTGGGGATACTTTTAGAAATTAATTACAGATTTAGCAGTTACTACATTTTAAATTAGTTACAGATCATGATTCCCATCCTTAAGCGTTACACAAATCATTATTATTTGGAGCACTTTTTTAATTTATTCAATATATTACTAAAAGCTATACTGTGCATACTGCTACAATTTAAAATAATTAACTGATGAAGTTACAATTATATATATACACATAAAACTTCACACAACACATCGAGTGCCTAAAACGGGAACATTTTTATCTGGATGCATACCAGTTCATCATTCCGTTCAGTATCACACAAGTCGAATAAATGCAGAAATTCTTTAAATCTCCCGCCGTCCGGTGCTAGTGTCTCCGAGCAACTGATACAATGAGCAAACCAACATGCATAAGAAAACACAAACGGTACAGCCACAGACATGCTGCAGTAGCTCTGAAATCGGTAAGAATTCCAAACTATCTGTCTAATTGCAGTTGCTCGAGAAATTTTACAATAACACCATCATTCCTTGGATGTTCGCCTAGTGAATTAAAATAGTACATTCGCTCCTATTTTTAAAATAAACGGCTATCCAATGAATCCCTTCTCCACCACTAACATCCGTATTTAGGATAAGTGCGCCGCAGTCTCTCGTAGTTCGAAGTTTCAACGTTTCATTCTTCGCAAACACGCCGATAAATTTGGGTCATGTAAATCGGGCACTCTTCATTACTCTCTGTAATGTAATCATGTCCATTTTTAAAAGTCTGTGACTAACCCCTAAACCTGTCAACTTCGATTAGGGCTTCCGACTCGAGGTAAACTACTACACTCATAGGGGCGTCTAGCGGCTTGCCGAATTCGAATCTGACTGAGATGTTCCCACTCTGCTGTGCGCCTATGTGTGTGTGTTTATACTCGCAGATAAGTCGGGGAGAGGTCAAAGGAGTACATATTGACCTTCTCAACGATTCCTTCTGCGTTACGCCGATTCCTAATTCGTTGCAAGTACCGACAATATGTGCAAGATTGCTATACGCTCTCAAGCAAAGTGGAAACTCGTCATCTGTAGAATAATTCGTTTCTACTGTCCCATCTAAGGCCACCCCATTGAACGAAATTTTCGAACTTAAATGCGGTCTTTTTGTATTTTCCATACACAGAGGCATGATCTTTTATTCCAGTTAATAACCTATTAGGTAGCGCTCCAAGAGCAATATTTTCTCTCTGCTTCGATGTTAGCCCTGAAGGCACCGTATACATCTTAAGTTTAACTCTATTAATTGGGTATTTTACTGTGGCGTGTAGTAATTTTTTTCAATTTCTAGTTGCTCAGCAGAGCTTAATTTCATTCGACGCACGCGGAGATATGTTTCCATAATATGAATCATCACAGGCTTCGAGCTCTCTTCTTGGTCAGCACCCAGATTTAAGCAAATCTCAGGGCTCGTACGGGGAGTTTTATTTTCATATCGACCCCTTTCAGGAGCAACTTCTTCTGGAATGTGAAATCCGTGTGGAGGCACCCAAAGCATTCATATATCTTCTTTTTAGAATTTTCAAATTTCGTCTTTATACTACTTTCATCTTTAGCTTGATAGATAATAACCTTCGGCAGTTAAAAAGGTATCCTGCGCTTCTTTTGAAAAGTTGAGGACATTTTCCAGATAGGCTCTTAGGTGATAGTAACCAGACCCTCCGAGACGTTGACCTGATTTAAATACACGTCACACTGACTGAATATGGTGTGTGGAAAACTGGTCTATGGGTATACAACGTAATCATTTTTTTAGAATTCAGTTTCAGATTTATTTAGAATTTAATAAATGTTCGTTCTACATGATTATTACGTGTATATATATATATATATATATATAATGTTAATAACATTAATAATAATGAACTATTCAAGAACTGCTACAAAAAGGAGGAGAGAGAGAGAGAGAGAGAGAGAGAGAGAGAGAGAGAGTGCTACTTAAGAAATAAATTTATTAGAAATTATATTTTGAATTTGTAAGGTTATCGCCAAGTTTCCTTTTATCACGGGTGCTACTTAAGAAATAAGGCGCCCCCTCATTTTATCATTTCCAAAATTTATTATTAGAAATTATATTTTGAAGTTGTAAGGTTATCGACCAAGTATGCTTTTAGTAGATAGAAGAGATATTTTGCCTTTCCTGATAGATATGATAGATGGAAGAAATTTTGGCTCCAAAAAGTCGCTGCGTTCCACAAACAATACAATACAATATTTTAACTAAGAATCGTAATTAACTGAATACACTGGTATAAGGGCTTATTATTAGGAAAGTTCACAGTTATTTTTGTGTCCGAATTCATGGAGAAGAATTTTGGCTTTATTTATCAGAAGAAACTCTGGAGTGAAAGGATCTCTCTACTCCTTCTGGTGCTTAGCTATCCACATTTACACAACCACATGTTCTCGCCAATTAATGTAATTTAAAATCAACATTAGTATAGCATCTGTCAAAACAATCAGATAAATATATAATTTTGTCAATCTATTTTTTCAAAGAAGAGAAAAGCGAGTTTTTCAGTTTACAAGTCAGGCATATTTCTAAGTGCCTAACATTACGCTGGATGCCAAATCTCATCCTCAGAAAGCTGTTTGAGTGAAAATAGAGATATGTGGCAACTATGAATTGCGCACGGCTTTCCACATTGTCAGTTACCTGAGGGACCGTGTCGTATTCGTTTCAATGCATTTGAATTTTTTTCTTTTGTGCTTTTTGTGTGTGTGGTTTTTTCTTTTTTTTACTCGACCTTAGATACCCATTTACACTGAAGTACATTTATAAAGATCCTGATTTTACTGCCTGCAAAAATGTCAAAGAACTGCTAAAATTATGCATTGACTTAGATTTAGAAAAAGCTTTTAGCGAATCTGCAAAACTGTTTAGATTGATTTTAACTATACCAGTGAGCAGTGCATCCACAGAGAGAAGTTTTTCAACATTAAATCGAATTAAGACGTATCTAAGGAACAGAACTGGTCAGGAAAGACTAGTATGTTTAGCAAGAATTGCAATAGAGAAAGAAATTGTGGTTTCCCTGGAGAGGCAAAAGATTCTACATGACAAGGTCATCGAAGAATTTGCATTGAAACCGAGGAGGTTGGAGTTTATGTATAAATGACTCATGGTAGATTAAATATGATGAAGACATTCTCTAAGGACATAATAAAATACAAGTTATTATAATTATTAAACAATTTATTGATTTAGTAGGCTTTAAGTAATTTTTGAAAACAAAAGCAAAATTATTTAAAAAACAAAATTTACATATTCATTAATATGAATTCTATCGAAGTCATATCAAGCCCATAATGCTTGTGCCTGACCTATGTGAAAAAACAACATGAATTAGGATTATAATGAAAAACGTTTTGGATAAATTTGTTTTTCAGAATTTAAGTGAATATGTTAATACTTTTAATTGTAAATACTGATAAAACAATAACTTAGGACCATTTACTACAGATCCATCATCAATAGTTCGCTAGATCTTTAAACACATGCGTTATAAGTAACATAATAAATCAACCCTCAAGTCCAATTTATGCAGACTAGAGGGTCATCGAGCTAATACAACGTTATACACTTAATTAATAACTTAGTTATCGTTAATATGAACCAGAGGTTCTAGTTAATGTGTATTTTAATACACAATATATATATTTAATACAAATAATTATATATTATATATATATATATATATATATATATATATACGGCTGTTGACAATGGGGAATTATTTTCATCGCAAGTGGTGGCCAACATTTGCGGAACTGCACACGCCGGGGTAATGGATTGTCACACGCACGAGATGTATATAAAATTACATCTTTGTAATTCAAATTTTTTTGTCAAAGTGCTTAATTTCTGGCACTTTTTCTGTTTTAAGCCGAATTTCTATATAAGCTTAAATGTGCCTATAAAATATTGTATATCTTGATAACGTGCATTTTGCATTTAAGAAAAACAGCATTCCAAATTTTTAATTTTTAAAGTATGCTTTCTATATAGGCTTGAATGTACCCATAAAATATAAAAATTTCCTGACTTCACGAATTAATTTATATCATAATTCAGTGGTATGAAAACTTTCTTAAAAAAAATTCCATCTAATTTTCGGCAATAAGCATCTTTATTTTACAGTTTGTACATTCTAATATGGAATAAAGTAAAAAAATCTTCAAATAATTTTACTAAATAAGCATGCTCGATAAAGTACGTTTTTGCATTTAAAAACAATATATATATATATATATATATATATAAGCTTGAGTGTGCCCATAAATTATTGTAAATCGGATACAATTTATATCATAATTCAGAGGATGGAATTTTTCTTTTTCGTGTGTGTGTGTGTGTGTGTGTTTGTGTGTGTGTGTGTGTGTGTGTGTGTGAGGTAAGAATAAGCCAAGTATTTTCAACATTTTATTAAATGATAAAGCTTTGAGGAATATTACAAGTATCTTTATAAATTAATACATAATTTCGTTTATTGTTTTCGCATATATACAAATAGGAGTGACAAAAATTTCGTGTATATATATATATATATATATATATATATATTATAATATATATATATATAAAACCGCTTTTAATAAATTATAGATTTAACAGCCAGTACATTTTAAATAAGTTACAGAACATAATCCCCGTCCTTATACGTTACACAAATTATTATTATTTGGGGATACTTTTAGAAATTAATTACAGATTTAGCAGTTACTACATTTTAAATTAGTTACAGATCATGATTCCCATCCTTAAGCGTTACACAAATCATTATTATTTGGAGCACATTTTTTAATTTATTCAATATATTACTAAAAGCTATACTGTGCATACTGCTACAATTTAAAATAATTAACTGATGAAGTTACAATTATATATATACACATAAAACTTCACACAACACATCGAGTGCCTAAAACGGGAACAGTTTTTATCTGGATGCATACCAGTTCATCATTCCGTTCAGTATCACACAAGTCGAATAAATGCAGAAATTCTTTAAATCTCCCGCCGTCCGGTGCTAGTGTCTCCGAGCAACTGATACAATGAGCAAACCAACATGCATAAGAAAACACAAACGGTACATGCCACAGACATTGCTGCAGTAGCTCTGAAATCGGTAAGAATTCCAAACTATCTGTCTAATTTGCAGTTGCTCGAGAAATTTTACAATAACACCATCATTCCTTGGATGTTCGCCTAGTGAATTAAAATAGTACATTCGCTCCCTATTTTTAAAATAAACGGCTATCCAATGAATCCCTTCTCCACCACTAACATCCGTATTTAGGATAAGTGCGCCGCAGTCTCTCGTAGTTCGAAGTTTCAACGTTTCATTCTTCGCAAACACGCCGATAAATTTGGGTCATGTAAATCGGGCACTCTTCATTACTCTCTGTAATGTAATCATGTCCATTTTTAAAAGTCTGTGACTACACCCCTAAACCTGTCAACTTCGATTAGGGCTTCCGACTCGAGGTAAACTACTACACTCATAGGGGCGTCTAGCGGCTTGCCGAATTCGAATCTGACTGAGATGTTCCCACTCTGCTGTGCGCCTATGTGTGTGTGTTTATACTCGCAGATAAGTCGGGGGAGAGGTCAAAGGAGTACATATTGACCTTCTCAACGAATTCCTTCTGCGTTACGCCGATTCCTAATTCGTTGCAAGTACCGACAATATGTGCAAGATTGCTATACGCTCTCAAGCAAAGTGGAAACTCGTCATCTGTAGAATAATTCGTTTCTACTGTCCCATCTAAGGCCACCCCATTGACGTACAGGGTTATATTTTCAAGACCGAAATTTTCGAACTTAAATGCGGTCTTTTTGTATTTTCCATACACAGAGGCATGATCTTTTATTCCAGTTAATAACCTATTAGGTAGCGCTCCAAGAGCAATATTTTCTCTCTGCTTCGATGTTAGCCCTGAAGGCACCGTATACATCTTAAGTTTAACTCTATTAATTGGGTATTTTACTGTGGCGTGTAGTAATTTTTTTCAATTTCTAGTTGCTCAGCAGAGCTTAATTTCATTCGACGCACGCGGAGATATGTTTCCATAATATGAATCATCACAGGCTTCGAGCTCTCTTCTTGGTCAGCACCCAGATTTAAGCAAATCTCAGGGCTCGTACGGGGAGTTTTATTTTCATATCGACCCCTTTCAGGAGCAACTTCTTCTGGAATGTGAAATCCGTGTGGAGGCACCCAAAGCATTCATATATCTTCTTTTTAGAATTTTCAAATTTCGTCTTTATACTACTTTCATCTTTAGCTTGATAGATAATAACCTTCGGCAGTTAAAAAGGTATCCTGCGCTTCTTTTGAAAAGTTGAGGACATTTTCCAGATAGGCTCTTAGGTGATAGTAACCAGACCCTCCGAGACGTTGACCTGATTTAAATACACGTCACACTGACTGAATATGGTGTGTGGAAAACTGGTCTATGGGTATACAACGTAATCATTTTTTTAGAATTCAGTTTCAGATTTATTTAGAATTTAATAAATGTTCGTTCTACATGATTATTACGTGTATATATATAATATATATATATATATATAATGTTAATAACATTAATAATAATGAACTATTCAAGAACTGCTACAAAAAGGAGAGAGAGAGAGAGAGAGAGAGAGAGAGAGAGAGAGAGAGAGAGAGAGTGCTACTTAAGAAATAAATTTATTAAAAATTATATTTTGAATTTGTAAGGTTATCGCCAAGTTTCCTTTTATCACGGGTGCTACTTAAGAAATAAGGCGCCCCCTCATTTTATCATTTCCAAAATTTATTATTAGAAATTATATTTTGAAGTTGTAAGGTTATCGACCAAGTATGCTTTTAGTAGATAGAAGAGATATTTTGCCTTTCCTGATAGATATGATAGATGGAAGAAATTTTGGCTCCAAAAAGTCGCTGCGTTCCACAAACAATACAATACAATATTTTAACTAAGAATCGTAATTAACTGAATACACTGGTATAAGGGCTTATTATTAGGAAAGTTCACAGTTATTTTTGTGTCCGAATTCATGGAGAAGAATTTTGGCTTTATTTATCAGAAGAAACTCTGGAGTGAAAGGATCTCTCTACTCCTTCTGGTGCTTAGCTATCCACATTTACACAACCACATGTTCTCGCCAATTATTGCATATATATATATATATATATATATATATATATATATATATATATTATGTATATATATATATATATATATGGGAATGAACTCAGAATGGTCCCCACAGTTTTTTATGATACACACAGACAGTACATGGAACAAGGAACTCTTCTGGGATAATTAAATCCACTATAGTCCGAATAAGTAATGGTAATTGACAAATACCATAGTTTTTCTTTTTCATGATGCTAGCCCGACGTGGGCAACGGGTCACTCGCAAAGAGGTCCCATAAATACGTATAGCTTCCCCCACCAGCTATCTGCAAAGCAGACAGGATCCAGCTTTGGGATAAATTTATATTTTTCACCAAATTTGACATTTTTAGGACATCTTTGTCTTCAAGCTGTCGAAAATGTTTAGAATAGGGGCTTGATTTCTCACTTTGGCAGCTTCAAGTAAAGATAGCCAGGAGTCATAGTTTTGAGGACTGACTAAATGGTCATCTTCATTAGATAGTGTCTGGCGCATGATACACTGGACTTCAGGAGATTCCTTGTGCTTGAGCTTTTTCCATTCTGAAGAAAAGGGATTCTGCTAATCCACTTCTAACTCTCGCTGAGCATAACTGTCACCACCACCACCACAATACCTGAAATTTGAGATAGATCATATTAACAATATTGGTGAAAACATACCAAATGCAAAGTTAACAAATAAAATGGAAGCAGAGTGAATAAGATATACAAGGGAGTTTTTTATTATGGAATTTTTCGGTATGGGATAGGAGCAACATAATTAACTATAATATTTATAATAAAAATGTTTTTACTTCATTGAATATCTCACTAAACATTCTTTAAATTCACGTTTTCAAAATTCAGAATTATATTCTACTGGACATTTTGCAAAAAGTATTTCTATGGATAAATTTATATTTTTCACCAAATTTGACATTTTTAGCAATTATTTTATAAAATACATAAAATTTCTTGTCATATTTGCATTAATCATGCTCCCCAGATTATTTCAGGATTTTTTTTGTACTAGTATTTGCAACATGCAAGCAAGAAAAACAAAAAGAATACTAGATTTTCCTTAATTTGTGGAATGTTCCGTTTTCAGGCAGCGGTAACAATTTTAACAATAACATTTTTAATATACTTTTTACATAAAATTTATTTTGTTGATTGAATTTCTTATTAAATTTCCTTTAAATTCATGTATCTAAACATGGTAATCATTCTTTAGGTTATGCACAAAAGAAACGTTTCTGTTACACCTTTTATGAAAACGAAATTATATTTTCTGCAATGTATAGGCACTCTGTTATCAGTGCCTGAAATGGATAACAATGAATGAGAGGTTTTTTAACAAATTTTTTGAAAAGCAAATTGGATGAGCTACATGCCGACTAATTTTCAAGGAGATATGGTCTATAATAAGAGAGAACCATTAGTTTCAGGTTGGATGTCTTCTTCTGTGCTACGTACATTTTTGAAAACTTTATTTTGGGATGGGAATACAAAAAGGGTAATAACACACAAAAAGCTTCTACGGCTGCAATGCTATCACATACTTTCCAACTTTAGGAGTGTATACCTTGCCAAAAATTACGATGAGCATTATTCCCCTCAGATGGTACCAGTGGTCAAAATTTGGGGCCTGGCTCATGGCCTAAAGGTGTAACGGAACAATGTCGGTCTGCACAATGTCGATACCAAAGTTTCTGAACTTGTATGATATCAAAAATATTAACGTTATGCATATCAGTTGAATTAAATGTTGTTAGTTTAAATCAGGTTATGTTAGGTTCAGTTTAGTTAGGTTAGGTTACACCACGCCCCGTTAGGTTAGGTTAGGTTATGTTACTCATTTTCATGAAAAATCTGAAAATTATGTATGAGTTCGTCATCTTTGTTAAAATATTGGACAAACTTTTCAATTTCATTTGAAATGTATATAACTGCATAAGGTCGATCTGGAATAAGGCCAACTTGCATATAGTCGAACGATGACACCATGAAATTAGACTTTATTCATGCAATCCAAGTCAAACTATTTTTTTGTACTATTTGTTTCAAAGCAGAAAAGAGATTTGAAAATTCAAAATGGCAGCATCGATTCTTTTAGTATACAGATAGTTTAATATTGTAAATAAATATATAAGTACACTTAACCAGCTTTTTTATAAAATAAAGTACAAGCGTAAATGTTTTAAAAATTATTATTTTATTTATTTGTAATTTATTTTGGCAAGAATTTCCGATTATTGGCTTAAATGGAAGAAAGTTTGTAGAATAAGCGAAGCCCTTAAAATCAGAGATTTAAGTACGATCCCTCTGATTTATGGAACTCAATTTGAGCTTCGATAAAGGATCTGATACGGATTAGACTTTATACTTCTACTCACGCGCGCGCACACACACACACACACACACACACACACACACACACACACACACACAAACGAGGTACCGACATTTTTAATTATATATGTCTAAAAACTAATTAACTTCACCTAATTTAACCTAACGTAGTCTTTGTACCATCGAAGTGTTTCGGACGCACTTGAGGGTTTGAAGAGTGGTTTCTGTTAAGTCATTAAATGGTGAGGTACTTGCTAATCTAGCATAACCAAAGCTAATGAGGATCAACATATTTTTTTTCCGACCAACATGTTTTTCTTTATTTATTTATATACAGGGTGTTTGAAAACTTTCTGTACAAATTGTAATGGGGGATAGGCAACACCAAGACAAACCCTTTTCGTCTATAAGTGTATGTCCGCTGACGTCACCATTCCGCGCGAGAGGGCGCCGCTGCAATTGGCTAAAAGGTGAAGTGGGCTAGACTCGCGCTTGCCGCGGGCATTCTTAAATCGGACGTAGTACGCGTAACATGGAGCGCT
The DNA here is from genome assembly GCA_023014485.1 of Bathynomus jamesi. Lineage (NCBI taxonomy): Eukaryota > Metazoa > Arthropoda > Malacostraca > Isopoda > Cirolanidae > Bathynomus > Bathynomus jamesi. Next base: position 187,210 of record JAJOZX010002847.1, read on the forward strand.
TCACGACTGCTGAGATGGCTGACATGCATATGGTGTATGGGGCTGCCAATGGAAAGGGAAGAGCTGCTGTGAGGTTGTACCGACAGCGCTTCCCAAACAGACGTGTGCCAAACCACCAAACGTTTGCGCATTTGTATCGGCGACTGCGAGAAACTGGAACATTCCATGCAAACATGCATGACACTGGTCGGGAGAGAAACGTGCGCGCTCCTGACATGGAAGAAGAAATCTTACGGCGATTTGAGGACAATCCAAGCGCAAGCACGCGAGGTGTTGCACGTATCCTCGGTGTGAACCACGACCTGGTCTGGAGAGTATTGCACGAGCAGCAGTTACATCCGTTTCATCGTCAGAGAGTCCAGGCATTACAACCTCGGGATTACTCTCTTCGTGTGGAATTCGCACGCTGGAATGTTCCAGTTTCTCGCAGTCGCCGATGCAAATGCGCAAACGTTTGGTGGTTTGGCACACGTCTGTTTGGGAAGCGCTGTCAGTACAACCTCACAGCAGCTCTTCCCTTTCCATTGGCAGCCCCATACACCATATACATGTCAGCCATCTCAGCAGTCGTGAAGCGTCCATGTTACGCGTACTACGTCCGATTTAAGAATGCCCGCGGCAAGCGCGAGTCTAGCCCACTTCACCTTTTAGCCAATTGCAGCGGCGCCCTCTCGCGCCGAATGGTGACGTCAGCGGACATACACTTATAGACGAAAAGGGTTTGTCTTGGTGTTGCCTATCCCCCATTACAATTTGTACAGAAAGTTTTCAAACACCCTGTGTATATATATATATATATATGTGTGTGTGTTTTAATGTTCCAAGGTACATCACAAAAATTTATCCCACTACTTTAGTCAGTTATTAAACACGACCTCACTTATGCCCAGTTGTCTACGTACACACACACACACACAACACACATATATATATATATATATATATATATACTGTATATATATATAAATAAAGGGTGGCCCATAAGTCCCAATCGGTTATAATTACAGCTAAAATCCATCTAGCGGATTTTTTTTTTAAATTAAATTTAAAAACAAAATTTTAAAATAATTTTTTTTTTTAAATAATTAATAAATATTTCTAAAATTATTATAAACTTTTTACTTTGATTGTTTTTGTATTTTAGCTTTAATTATAACCGATTGGAACTTACGAGCCACTCTGTATATATATATATATATATATATATATATATATATATATATATATATATGTGTGTGTGTGTGTATATATGATGAATAAAACCACGAAGGAAAGGAAACACAGAATGGTGCTCAAGCGCTTTCGTATAATGACATCCTGAGGATGTCATTAGACGAAAGCGCACCATTCTGTGTTTCCTTTCCTTCGTGGTTTTATTCATCATAAATATTTTTCACGTGTTACTTTCGTGAAATAATATATATATATATAATATATATATATATATATATATATATATATATATATATATATATAGTCTTGGAACACTAAAACATTACAATCTAAACAGTTTAGTTCTACCAAAAATTGAGTGTTGCTCAGTACTCACAAACCCATAAAAAAAACGAGAAATTGTAAACATAGAAGCAATAGAAGGAAATTCTTTTAACCCGAAGATGGAAGAAACTAAAGATAAAGACTACTGGTCACGAGTACAATCATTGGAACTCATCTTCTTGGAAATAAGACGCGAGTGATACACAATATTATATACATGGAAAATACTCGAGGGATATGTTCCAAGCTTCAGAAATGGTATAAAACCATAAATGTAGATACAGATATACTCATACATCACGTCCTGTAAAATAGAAAGTTTCTGAATAGGAGTATGACGTCGTACCTTTAAAATACAGGAAAAATTTTATATTTACTCTTTTTATATTTACTGGGTTGAAGATATTGAATACCCTATTAAATTTGATTTATTTTATGTCTGCAGCTTTGATAGCTTAGTTAGCGTATTATTTATAACAATAAAACATTCGTGACTGTTCGAAGCCACCGGTGCTTTACGGAGTAATCTCGTCTTAATAATAAGTCAGAAGGGTTGGAAACTGTCACAGTGCTCAGCTCAACTAAAGTGGTCCATTGCCCTAACCCCTGGGTTATTATTACCAGCACTGTGGGGAGTCGAACTCCCAACCACGGTGTTACCACTTTCATTATAGGAAAACGGTGTTACCTACTAAGTTACGGGCGCTGGCTAATCCCGTCCTGCGGTATATATTTTTACGTAATACCTTAAAAGTTAAATTAAAACTAAAGGTGATATTATAAATACTTGTAATTGAATTAATATGTTTGAACCTAAAAAGGGAGATGTGAGAGGCTTTTGCAATTAAAAACAAGTATGTGAATCAGTGCAATAATTGGGTATTATTAGGCAATCTTCGTCCAAGAATGAGAAATCCGAAAGTGGGAACCTCAAAGGAGCCAATTCTCAAATTGATCCATTTCCATTCCCCCTGTAGGATTACCACTTTAAGTTAGATATTTCTCAGGAAATACTCTCGGGCTTGCAACTGCAGCACAACCATCTTCTTCACACTTCCCAAATCAGGAAATACCTTTCCCCAAATCTGGAATTCCGACTTCCGAGTATTCCTACTTTAGGACCGCGAATAGGAATGGAAATGATACCAGGTAGGAAGTAATCACAATCCGGATTGAAGCCTTCAGTATTTGATATAAATGGATATAATTAAGTTTTTAAAATTGAAATTAAGAACTAAAACTTATTAAGGTACTATATTTAACGTGTTAATAATCCGACTTCAGATACGTAATAGATCACCACTAATGACTATACGGTACTCAAGCAGTTATCAGTGATAAACTCAACCGTGAATCGAGTTTACTGTGGTTTGCAAATTGTGACATTATGTACTTATCCGTGATCATGACACCGAGTTAACCGTGATTTGGCGCGATGTTTACATCCACGGCTTGTCTCCCGCCAGCCCACTACAACCCGTTTCAATCAGGGTCTCTCCGCGCAGAGGGAGGAGTTACAATCTTTGGGAGCGGAGGATCTTCACGTCTTGCAGTGAATGCAAACTACCAAATTGCATATTATACTGGAATAGAATAATACTGTGTGTGGTGGCGCGTGAGGTGGGAGGCAGTCAGTGGTAGACGGGCAGCAGCAACTGCAGCACCCACCTACTTGTGGGATATTTTGAGTTAACCGTGGAATCGATTTATCTGTGATCATGGATCGCCCCTCAGTCACGAATAACTGAGTGAATACTGCAGTAATTAACTTTTAAATAAAGTAAAATATTAATTATATAATTATCAAGGTAAAATTAAAATTTTGAAGCGTTGGAAGGTGAGTACAAGTAATTAAAATTAAGGATAGGTAATTAATAATTAAAAGTTGAGACTACTTAAAAATCACAATTAATAATTAAATCAAATAATATTTAATCTAATAAATAGTCAGTATTGAAAAGTTTAAAACTGAAGTTAAAATTAACATTTAAAATGGAGAATAAAGTTTTATACGAAATAAAATTAGTAATTCTGAAATACAGGGTGATCCAAAAAGTTGTTCGTAAAAATAATTTAGTGGACATTGTTTTTTAAACAAATAAACAAACAATTTTAAATAAAACGCTCAACTGTAAATTTTTACGAGAAAATAAATGATGCTTGATAAAAAAAAATTAGGATAAATTATGAAATTAAAAGTGCTTAATAAAATTACAATAGTATATTTTAGATCAGCGGTTCTTAACCTTTTTCGTGTCATTTCCCCCTTCGACTAGTTCGCTCTACCCGAGTTCCCCCTCTATTAGGATATGGAAAAAAGTAGCCTCGAAGACAAAATTTAATAACATTAGCAGACTTATAATGCACACTAATTATATGATCACCAAACAAAATTCTGCCGTAAATCCCCCCTGGATTCCTGAAATTTCCCCCAGGTTAAGAAATGCTGTTTTAGATAGTTAATTATAAAATGGAACCTTAATTACTATGATAATAATGGCAGAAGTGAATTTATACATCTGTCGAATCTAATGAAGTACTTCTTTAGTGGTTTGTGAAATGCATTTAGTGATGAAGTCTGTCTGACATTTATGGGAATTCCATTCCATACATCTGCTCCTTTGAAAGAGAGTATATTTCTTGTAGATTTCATTGTACAGTTTGGTTTGTGTATAAAATATTTGGGGAGTTGATGGGGGAGGGGTTGATTACTCTTTGAATTGGTGATGCATGTTGATTTTTATTGATAACTTTGAACATATTGACAGCAACACTGAATTTGTACGAGTCATTTAGTTATAATATATTTAGCTCCTTAAGCATTGGGAAATGTGACTTTGTAACATTTTTTATGAATGACTTATAAAGGATAGCTATTAGTGATGTACCGATTCCAAAATTTAGCCGATACCGATGAGATTCCATGAAAACTGCCGATACCGATTCTGATGCCGATCATTTGCCTATATTTTTAAAAAATCAATTCCCTTCATAAATTTTACTAATTTGATGTGAAAATTTTCAATGTTCATATTTTTACATTTCAAAGTTGTTTAAATGTTTTTCTGAGCTCACTCCACAATAAATGGTTCCAGAATTTGTTACTCATATACCGTAGCTAAAATGATGTTAACTAGTTTTATTACTCAGTAAAATGACAAAATAATTTTATTTTAATTTCATAAATTGAATACCAATATTTAAAGTAATTGTTTTTCCTTACGTTGAAGGTATTTTCTTTCTTCAACAACGTAAGCAACGAAATTTTTCATTAATTAAAATTTCAAAACCACGGTGGCCAATTTAAATAAGAAAAAATTGAATATACAATTTGGGTTTATAAAATTATTAAAATACTTAAGATAAAGTCTATATAATAAGATGTTTAATACTAGGTGTGTTTAAAGTAACGCAACTGAAGAGACAAATCCAATTTCAATTATATTAACGCAAGTGAACATGGACAAGTAATATTTATTACATGTACAGTACTTTATAACAACTGTATATGCGAATAAAAACCCACTCTGTCTATTAGAGTGGGTTTTTATTTTCATATTTTGACCTTCACGTAGAAAAAAGTGAAGTTTTTTGCATTTAACTGTATATGCGATAGTAAGGTTTAAAAGAGGTGTTGAAAATGTTTTTACAAGTTAAAAAAACATGTCGAAACTAGCTTAAACCAGTTCAAATCGGATATGTCCCCTCACTCGCATTACTTTATACACACCATGTATATAAATTATAAAGTACAACTTAATACAGCATTATTATTAATATAGAGTAGGAGATTACAATAGTTTATATACTATTTAGAGATTAGTTAGTTGGAGAAAATGTAAATTTGTGGGCAACTTAATTTATTAAGCTTTGCCGTTTTCGTGAATATAAAATATTTTGGATTATCTGAAGATCAGGGCCCCCAGCCTTCTTTAGTTAGCTTTATAAGGCTAACTAACGAAAATATCACGACCTAACCTAACCAATCGTCAAGGGCGTACAGTTGACCTAACGATTGGTTAGGTTAGGTTGTGATATTTTCGTTAGTTAGCCTTATAAGGCTAACTAAAGAAGGCTGGGGGCCCTGATCTTCAGGTGATCCAATATTTTTATATATTTACACTTGAAATTAATATAAATTGCAGTACATAGTGCTTTGTATATTCAATTTTCGGATCACATGAAGAATATCACGACTTAACCTAACCAATAGTTAGGTCAACTGTACGCTCTTGACGATTGTTTAGGTTAAGTCGTGATATTTTCGTTAGTTAGCCTTATAAGGCTAACTAACGAAGGCTGGGGGCCCTGATCTTCGGGTGATCCCAATTTTCTATAAATATAGAGTTTGTTTTGTAATGAAAGTTTTAAATTTCAAATAATCGGTAAGATTATTTGGAACGTGGGTTCCAAACCAGGAATCGTTACATCATCTAAACGCGGAGGACAGTCATCCATTTGGATCTTTTCCAAATGGACGACCCCACGGGATTTAACTGAAAATTTATATACTAATAAATTTTTATATTCTAATAACGAAAATGACATTATTTTCCTGGAGAAATATGCACAACATCCGAAAAAAATTGCATTTATATGCGCACTAGTTTGCATGGCGCATGACCGTTATCTAAATTATGTAGTTTTATGTAGTGGGTTTTACAAAATAAAGCGCAGATAATATCTTTTATTTATTAAAATTTGCAATATTTAATAATATTTTAATAAATAAATCTTCATTTGCATACCTTTTTCTCCATACGAACTCGCATAAACAGCAATTTTTGTTGTTGTTATTAATGTTTATTTGTTGCTTGCTTAAACCTAGTTTAATCTGAATATTAGTGTTGGAGTGTGAGCATATGATAATGCAGTGCTGTGATCTATCTACTTGCGAGTTGCCCCCGGTCAATTGAATGCCACGTTAGGTCAATTTAATGCCAGGTTAGGTCACTTGAATGCCAGGTTGGGTCAGTTGAATGCCTGGTTAGGTCAACTGTACGCCCTTGACGATTGGTTAGGTTAAGTAGTGATATTTTCGTTAAAACTAACGAAAATATCACTACTTAACCTAACCAATCGTCAAGGGCGTACAGTTGACCTAACTAGGCATTCAATTAACCTGGGGCCACACAGCAACCTCGTATCCGGGCGTCATGAGCGGTGTAAACAAGTGCGCATATAAATGCAATTTTTTTCGTATGTTGCGCATATTTCTCCAGGAAAATAATGTCATTTTCGTTATTAGAATATAAAAATTTATTAGTATACAAATTTTCAGCTAAATCTCTCGGGGTCGTCCATTTGGAAAAGATCCATCCATTTAATTATTACTCAGACCTAACGTTGTTTTACTTCGCTTATCTACGGAAAATGGTGTTCGACGCGCCACGACGTAGCCCGATGCATATGAGACGAGGAAGATTCAATCTATGTTAAACTTTGGTTTTAAACGTTTATTCTTTGCTGTGGAATTACTTCTTACTTATTGATGTAATTTAATTAAATAAATTAAATACTGAAAAAGCAAAATATAAATAGGTGTAAGGGGTTCCAAAAAACGTTAGCCCCCCCCAGTTGCAGCTTACATGTTTACTTATATCGAAATAGTTTTTAGTGATTATAAAAATATATAAAATTCTTTATTTATTGCAAGTATTAAAATTACTCTAGCCGATAAAATGATAATATAATGGCTTCTCAATTAATTGGTGATTCGGAGAGGCAACGTGTGATAGATCGCATACGAGCAATAACATTTCGGGAAGCTCGTGATGCTGGAGCCACCTTTATAACACGTTCATGGGTTGCCAAAAAGTTGCGAAGAAGTGAGGACTTCGTCAAAAGAAATTGGAATAAAACTTTGGATGAATGTGAAATGGATACAACCAAATCTGGGCGCCCAAATTTGCCACTCTCTCAGGAAACAAAGGACATCACTGAAAGTGGTACGCGTAAGCGGAAAAACAGCTGTGCTAAACTTTCTAGAGAGATCGAAGTGTTGAGAGGAAAGATCGTTAGTGGTGAGATCATTCGACTGTACCGTCATAGGCAAGGTTTAAAGCCTTGGCATGAACTTCCAAAGCCAAGAAAAACTGAACTTAATATCGATGACAGAATGTGGTTTGCCCATTATCTTGAAGATTGGGATGTGGATGATTTCATGCATTTAGCTGTCTCCGATTAATTTTTTGTTTACGTAACACGTCGGCCTAACAACCAAAATGATCGAGTGTGGGCCACAACACCAGATGAAATCGATGGCAATGAACATTATCGCGAATTATTAAAAAGTCCAGACTGTGTTGGTGTGTTTGTTTTGTTCACTGCAAAGAAGCTCATGTGGGTGCTGAAGCCAAATGGTCAGAGTTGGGATGGAGAGTATTTTCGTGATATTATTCTATCCCAGCATGTCATTCCTTTTCTAAGAAACCCAAACAATGTCATGGATGTCGATCAGGTCACACTTCTGCACGATAAGGCCCCCTGCTTTAAGGCATTAGCCAGGGCCGGCTCAAGGTACCGGCAACTCGGGCAGTTGCCCGGGGCGCCACGTGCTAAGGGGCGCCACGTCATGTGTTTGGGATCTTCCAAATACAAAGGGAAAAATAGAAAAATAAATAAATAAAATAAAATAAAAGAGTCAAATGTGAAAATTGCCTGATGTGGAGTAAAATTTTCAGGGATTATGACATTATATTAGCCAATAGCATTAGTACCAGACTATCAGTAAAGCTAAGGTCAGCTTGGCCCGACATGGGATGACATGTCACATGGGTTGATGTGGCCGCGTAGGTGAGCGTTGAGCACAAATTACATACGCCTGGCAGCGCTGCCATCCTTTAATATCTCATCAGTGTTGCCACTTTGTGGAATTTTTACATTTTTTTGTGGATTTACCTCAGACAAAAGTGGCAGCACTGTCTCTCATATTTTCATACATGGTTCCATTTTGAGAATGTTTAGTTGTACTTTGAGTGAATATCGTTAATTGTAATAAACTCTTTATTCCTACATTTGTAGTTTTTCCTCATTGTGAACAAATTTTAAAATTATACTTGTAAGGGCGCCGAAGTTCAGCTTGCCCGGGGCAAGCGGCGTCTGTTGAACTCCACAGCTTGAAGGAGATAGTCCCTTTGCTTGGCATCTGTTGTTATGACATTTGCAAAGTCGCTCATCATCTTGACACCACGTTCAGCAATGTCATTCACCGCTTTCAGATTCTTAACATAGTCCAACGCTTTTCTGTAGTCCTCATTCTGTGGCCAAGACGTGACAGGTTCCAGAAGCCACTCGGATCCAATGTTCAGTGTGTCCAGCAGGAAATGTGATTCTGGGCCAATGAGATCAACCAGGGTGGTCTTAGCTGTGACTCTCTGGAATAGAGGCTTTCCTGTTCTGAAGCTGTCTGGCTTCTCAGTGGCATGTAACTGGGCAGCAATGTCGTGCTTCAATGTGTCACTCAATCTACTGCTGAACAGGGCAAATGGCACGACTTCCTGCGTCAGGTACCATTTGTGGTTTTCCATCTTATTAAGTACTGCATCAGCAAGCTCTGGGTCAGTTTTCTTGTACTTCAACATGTCCTGGATTAGACTTAGATCATTCACGGGAGCATCTGCAGCAGACATTGACATCATCCATACAGGAGTGTAGAACAGCGCAAGGAAGGTGTTGAGTCTTTCCAGCTTTGATACAGTGTCTTCGTCGTACTCAAGTTGATCTGCAAACATCAGCATTTTCATGGAGTACAGGTTTCTGGCCATCCATCTGGCCTGATGAATGGCGCCTGGTCGACTCCAGTGAATACCTCGAGGAGGCGTTCCTCCAAGAACAATGCCTGTCAGTTCAGCCATTTCCCTGTAGTCGGCTCTTGGAAGCCTTTCTGCTGTTAGAATGTCTTGGAGTATTTCTTCACTGTTCTTCTTCTTTTCCTTCAGCCATTTGCTGTTGATAGCCAGCATCTTTGGGTTTTCCTTGGACAAGTCCGTCCAAACATCCTTCAGATGCTCAAACCAGGGATTATCTGGCCCCTTCACCTTCCCAAACAGCTTCTCCCAAACTGCTCCTACTAGGATTTCCAGGATGTGATGTCGACAGGCCAGATAAAACACCTTTTTGTTCAGCATTTTCTCTAGCAGTTTGGCAGCTCCTCTGTGAACTCCACTGTTACTGGATGTAGTGTCAAAAACAAGGGCAGTAACATTATCCGTAAGTTCCCATGTCTCCAGTAAATCCATTGAAGCCTCAGCCTGAGCTGTGCCAGAAGAATTGTCGATGACAGGTACTCCCAATAACTTTCCTTCAGTGTATGAAGGTGGACCAGACACTAGCACAGCTAAAGTCTCTGAGGTACTTCCAGGTTCACTGCCCAAGACATCTTTGAGCAACTTTCCATCCCAGTGTAAGGCAGCGTACTGTGGGGGGTTTTCACAAAACTTGGACATGTGACTCTGGCTGATATTATACCTGGACAGCATTCTGTTGCGACGTGTTGTTGAGGTTGAGATGACGAAGTTATCCAGATCAGCCCCTCCAGCTTCCAAGGTGGCAGAAACCATGGCAGTAACTTGATTGTCTGATAAACCAAGACGATCAGCTGTATTGCAGATGACATCACATTCCATGACCTTCCTTGGAAACGTCAAAGTCACACTAGTCACAGTGTCTTGATGGTGAGAACATCCAGGACGAGGCTGATGGTAATCCATGTCCTCTGTGTTAGCGTCGTTGTCAGTTGAGTCACCCCAGGTAATGTCATCCACATGAACAACTGCCTCTTGTTCTGCTGCAGCTGTAAAATAGTACAACATGTTAAGACAGTAATTGTTAAGTACATGCTAAATATCGCAATGGAGTAAAACTTAAAACTTTTTGTGACGTTCAAAGTAATTAGTTTTACCTTGTTCTTGTCTATGCTGCAGTCTTTCATTCCTCGCTGCTTGCTGCAGGGATCTTGTCTCAAAAATCTTGTCATGACCAGACATATGACCTTTCCTCTCAGTCTTTTGGTCTTCGTAGAACCTGATATCCTCATCTTTCTTCTCTCTGGATAACAGTCTGTTGTTCTGTATTTCCTGGACTGCATCTGGAGCTCCTATATCGAACAGGCTGTCTAATTCCAGCACAAATGCTCCTCTTTTTCCTCCAGGGTTACTTGCTCTTCCTTTGCTTTTCACCAGAGCACGATGTTTTCTCATGTAGTTTCATGAAGAGCTTCATTGCGTTGTACTTGGTCATTTTCTTGATCCTAGCCATCTGCCAGAATGGGATGATAGATTCAACTGTTTCATATGCAAGGTCTTGAACCATGGGCCTCCCTGCATTTTCCGGTAAATTCTGAAGATTAAGGAAATACTGGAACGCCTGTCTGTTGGTGGGAAGCTGGGAACCACTGATAAAAGCTGAAGGGTATCCAACCAGGAAAGTTTCAGTGAGAGATCTGGTAGATGGCCCAGTTGACACCTGCCTGTGGACAGTACGTGGAGGTTCTGAGATATCAACTGTGCGCCCACGGAGCTCCCTCAGCTCCTTGCTTAATGCCATTGTGAAGTTGTAACTTGTAGATGGTTTTCTAGATTCTGATTGAGTTTCTGTTGTTTCCTGAAAAATGATAGATAATTATTATTATTATTATTAATTATTATTTATTTATTATTATTATTATTATTATTATTATTATTATTATTATTTACTAATTTTATGCTCTTTCATTTGATACCTAATTTGTTGCTCTATCTTGTTTAGATCAAAAGTTAAAGTGCAAAACATAATTCAAGGGACCCCGGAATTGGCGCTTTGGCCGATTTCAAGGCAGAAAATTTAAAGCTCCATGCGGCAATGCTTCCCAACATCCTAGGTCAAAATAGTTGTGATTTCCGGCTTTCTCAGGTCAAAAAGCATGGGAAAATTTACAGAAACCTATGAAAATAAGAAAAAGTTGATTTTTGAACAGGCCTAAATTGATGCATGCACAGCTTCCGTGGAGGTTAAATTGCAAATGATAACCTTGAAGATTAAAGATTGTTAAGTATACGAGTTGTAAATTTACGGAGTTTATCAAACGATCTCTTCTCTATCTCAATATTCGTCCAACAATGAAAACTCTGAAAGTGGGAATCTCGAAAGCAATTCTCAAATTGAACCATTCCCATTGTAGGATTTCCCAATTTAAGTTATATTTTTCACAAAAATAGCTATCCCCCCACCCCCCGGCTCCCTTGGGTTCATAATTGCAGCACGATCTCAGTTTAATCTCTCCCAGAACAAGAAACAGTTTTACCTAATCTGAAATTCCGACTTCGAGCATTCTCCTTTCAGACCGCAAATACGAATTGGAATGGGAATGCCGCCAAGCAGGAATTAGTCGATGAAACTGATTGAATTTGTTAATACAAAAATCAAATAAATTCTTTTGAATAATTCAAGGAATTTATTAAGAGAATGTTTATTTTTTAAATTTTAATTATATGAATTTCATCATGGGCGAACATGATTCGTGGAAATAAACTCTGTCTATTAGAGTGGGTTTTTATTTTCATATAAAGACATTATTAACAGAACAGTGAATGATTTAAAACTATAAATGTAGTGAATAATATTTATATGCAAGAAACACTTGCATCTGTTAACCCAAAGTCAAGTACCATTCCTGAATTTCTAAAAACAAGAGGAAGCTGTTCTTGCATATTTTTAATATAATCTAGTGTTCAAAAAGTGTTCACCCAATGGGAATTACACTGATTAATTAATTAATTACATTATATTACATTAACGTGCCTTGACCTGAATGGGGAACATTTTGAAAATTTTTAATATGGTTCCATAAATAAATGTATTTCACATCGGGTAACAAGTTTCTATGTATTTTCTCTATATACTCTTGAACACATTACGTTCCTATTGTCACATCATTGAAAAATGTTTGAAGTGCTCTGTTGGTCCAATTACACCCGTTTTAGCGTTTTAAGTGAACGATTAAAAGGTACGAAATAATGTACAGCGAGGTTCGTTACGCGGAATCGCTATAACACGGTAAATTATTTAGGAAACGAATTCATTTCACGCGCTATATAAAGCCGTATTACGCGCTCTGTCCGCAACCTCCTAGCTGCTCCGCAAACGGAAGCGTGTAAGGACATCGTGCGGATCGCGCAGGAGGCTGAACTTGGGGACGAAGTTGAAGACGGCGATGTTGAGGAGCTTCTCGAGTTGCACAAGGAGGAATTAATCAACGACGAGTTGGTGCAGTTAGACAAGAAGAGGAAGAAGGAGGAATCAGAAGAATCTACTGAAGAAGAACCCCAAAGGGTTCTTACAACAAAGATCCTGATGAGAGTCTTTAAGAAGCTCGACGATATTATTCGTGACATCGATGAGAATGACAGCGACAGGGAGCGAAACGTCATGGCGAGGCGCTCTTTGATGGACTCTGTCTCTAGCTGTAGAGAAATCTTCAACGAAAAAATGAAAAAGACAGCTGTCCATCGCCGGTTTCATCTCCAGGCACCAGACGAAAGAGGAACCATCACAAGAAGCCCAAGCATCAACCAGTCAGGAGGTTGAACTTGTGAGCCTTCCTGCTTCTGATGATATCGAAGATGTTTCAACGACCCAGCAATCTCCTGAGCCCCTTCCTTCAGCCCCCTCCTCCTCTCCTCCTCCTCCTCCTCCTCCTCCCCTCCCAACCTCCTGTGCCAAGTAAACTGACTTCAGGACTTTTTCTAGGTGAGTACAGCAAAATATTAATTAATATTAAATATTATTTTATGTTATTTTTTATGTTGAATTGATTCTATGAGTATCATGATGCACTATTTGACTGTTTTTATGGTTACATTGACTTCTTATAATGCTTCCTGGGTGGCTACGCGCTGCTCAGGAACGTAACGCGCATTTATAACATGGGTCCTATGGAAAATAATGATTCATTTTACATGGAATTGCGCTACGCGCTGTTCTCCAGGAACGTAACCCGCGCGTAAAACGAGACCTACCTGTACTGAATAGACAGTACAATTGATAAAGAGTGTTGCAAGAGATAGCATGAGAGACAAAATTGTCTTTGCTATATGTATAACGTAAAATCTGTCCATGAAAGTGGTAACTCCTTTGAAAAAAATACTTTTATTTAGACCAAATGCCACCAACCTTGAAAAAGGCATCTAAGGTTAATTACATCAGAAGAATTTAATTTTAGCTGTAGACAAACGTTCATAATTTATAATTACCAGGGCTCGAAATTAAAACCCACCCACCCGCCAATGGATTGGCGGGTAGATTTCGGGTCGGGTGGGTACAAATTCTAAGTTATACGCCCGGTTGGTGGGTAGATTTTGAAAGACTGATTATTAAAAACTACACTACAGTACACTATAAAAAATTAATGTATGTAATTCTCATTACTAAAGTAATGTCAGTCATAAATACAAACTATTAACATACATCATGATAAAAGTTGATTTTTATTTTACGTAGTACAACCAGTCCCAAGTCTGGAAAAAATGTGAGGGGTGGTTTTAATTACTCATTGTGGCCTGATAGAACAACAATAAAAAATTCCGCCTTTTTAACAGTAGCCTAAATTATAAATTTCGGGCGTGTGGATTTTTTTCCAGGCGGGTAGATTTTACTGAGTACCCGCCCGGTTGGCGGGTGAGGGAAAAAGTTTATTTCGAGCCCTGAATTTCTGTAATGTCACATATACAGGATACGTCATGCCAACGTCAGAGCACCACTTCCCGTTACATCAGCGAAGCTAAGTGACATTGAGCCTGTTCAGTAGTTTGATGAGTAACCGTCTTTTGTGTTTAGATACTATTCACATTACTGAAAAATGGTTGAAGAGCGCTGTTGGTTCAATTACAGACATTTTAGCCTGTTAAGTGAAAGATTAAAAGGTACAGAAATAATGTTCTGAGTAGACAATGTATTGCACTTAAAAAAGAATTTATGCAATAGACAGGATGAGAGTCAGAATTATCTTTGTCATATGTATGTGAAATCTGTAGATGGTTAAATCCTTCCCTAAGTTGTAGGTCTAATACGTCACATGACCTTTGCAGTTACGAAAGGGGTTAAAATGTGATGATGGGGTTGTTTAGTTTCCTTCGCAACATCTAAGGTCATATGACGGAGGGGACCTACACCTTTACGTGGGATCCGAACCACGGGTCACTACATAGTCTAGACGCAGAGGACGGTCTCTCATCCAACTACTATCCGACCCAATGTCGCTTAACTTCTCTGATCAATAGGAAGTGGTGTTACGACATTGACTACGACGTAGCCCTACGAAGGGGGTTAAACAACCCAAAACACTATTACACATACCTTTTACATATCTTGCAAATATACCTGGGGTAATTTCTGTCCTGACAAATTCTTCAGTTTTTGTATTAACTCTCGACATCTAAATTAAGATCAGTCAAAACAAAGCCGTATGCGATCTGAAGTTGGTGATATTAACAACGAGAAAAGCAAGAGCTGAATTTTGTTTTTAGGAATAGCGATTATACAGGGTGTCCCAAAAAAACTATATACTCTTTATAGCATCATATATTTTATAATTTAAAAAAACCAAGCAATATATTGTTATAGCAATTGCCAATGAAAGGTAAATTAGTAATCTAAGTGATCAAAATGTTATAGCGAGTTGTTTGCATATAAAATTTAATTAACTACGCCAAGTGCTCAAAATGTTCTCCGGCGGCATGAATGCACTTTCAATACAACAAAATCGTGTGGTCTGATGAAGCTACCTTCAAGCTGAATGGCACAGTAAATCGACACAACTGCAGGTACTGGTCACTTGATAATCCACACGTTTATGTGGATAAACATGTTAATTTACCAGGATTAACAGCATGGTGTGGTTTATCATCCAGGGGTTTGGTTGGACCATTTTTCTTTAATGGGACAGTTACCGGTGCTGCATATCTCGACATGCTGCGGACAGAAATTATACCTGCAGTTCGGAAGTTGTTTGGAAACGACGACTTTTAATTTCAACAAGATGGAGCCCCCCCCCCCTCATTATCATTGTGATGTCAGAAGGTACCGCGATGAAACGTTGCCTAACCGTTGGATAGGACGAAGAGGAAGCGTTGAGTATCCTCCACGTTCACCGGACTTGACTCCACTTGATTTTTACTTGTGGGGGCTACCTGAAGGATGCAGTTTATGGTACAAGACCTGCAACACTCGAACACCTTAAGGATGCAATTAGGGAAAAGTGCGGGACCATCACAGCATCCACATTAGTCCATGTCTGCGAATCAGCGACGCATTCAAAAGTGCATTCATGCCGCCGGAGAACATTTTGAGCACTTGGCGTAGTTAATTAAATTTTATATGCAAACAACTCACTATAACATTTTGATCACTTAGATTACTAATTTACCTTTCACTGGCAATTGCTATAACAATATATTGTTTGGGTTTTTTTTAAATTATAAAATATATGATGCTATAAAGAGTATATAGTTTTTTTTGGGACACCCTATATATGACAAATTGTCTCGGTATGAAGTGATATCTACAAAGCACATGTTTCTTTTAAAACTGAGAATTATTTCGAGAGTAAAAACGATACAAAATAGACAGAACTGATATTAAAGAAAAAGTTACTTTGGGATGTTAAAGGACGGAATATACTGTATACATTCTGTTGGGTTTATAAATGAATGGATATGAAATATTTGATATAATCTGCTGTAAGGAAGACTATATTACCATATGTGTAAAAGAAGAGTGTGTGTATATATATATATATAATGCAAACCCACGTGTTCAATTGTGAAATTCATCCCATATATATATATATATATATATGTTAAACACAGACCGTGCATGGAACAAGGAACTCTTCTGGGAAAATTAAATCCACTATAGTCCGAATAAGTAATGGTAAATGACAAATACCATAGTTTTTTCCTTTTTCATGATTTTAGCCCGACACATTCTGAGTTTGTGTATATATATATATATATATATATATATATATATATATATATATATATATATATATATATATATATATATATATATATATATATATATGTATATATATATATTTTTTTTTTCTTAACTGCAAACAACACACAGTATAATTAATGTAAAGAACGACGCTTGTGCAGAAGAAACGTCCGCACAAGATGGGGAGAGAGAACGAGCAAATGAAAAATGAGGCACCTCCCAGGAATCGAACCCGAATCAAAAACGACATAGGCCCACATAAAAGTTGATAGGCCTAACGCAAGACCAAATAAAAACCTAGGGCCGCGGATAGAATTTTCTCTTTCGTTGACCTAGGGCAGTGGTGGCGAACCTATGGCGCGCCTAAGCATAGAAATTGTTATAAAAAAATGAGTATAAAATAATAGACTTAATGTTTATAATTTGATGTAATATATATAAACTTTGGTGAGTACGCGAATTTTTTTATGGTTACATGGTTTTTTTGGCACACGAATGTAAAAAGGTTTGCCACCCCTGGGCCTTAGGGGAAAGTAATAATGAATTTACTAAATTAAGCTCATTTTGAAAATAGGCCCTCTTTCCCACGGGTCGGATGGAAACAATCAAAGTGACAAGGGAAGGCAAATGCGAATTTCTGATGGACTGTTGCACAACCCTCTCTATGACAACTTCTCCACTCTCCCAACGTCTCCTCTCAACTTTCTCACCGACGCCCCTTTTTTGTCCTTCAAAAGAGAATTCTGATTTCCATCTTGCTTCGGGATAGAACATTTCTCTTCTTTTTACCTCACGCACCTGGAACTACACAAGTTTACACATCTCATTTTATGAATTTTATTAAATTCCTACCTGTTTATATCACTTAAGTCCCCTAAGTAGCCTATTTATTCTTAGTAAATTCTAAATTTATAATAATCTATCGTTTACCGAAAACTACATTATTTCCCCACAATTTAATTGGTTGAAGAGAAGGGTTAACAACGTGTAATAGCGAGTTTGTTCTTGATTGGACAACTCGTGGTGTGGCATCACGTGACCACGATTCTAAATCACCATTGGTCGTTCACCACCTCATTCCAGCGCAGATACGCACGCATTTTGCGCCATCTTACGATGTTCCAGCATAGGTACGCACCAAGGTTCTCAAGTATGAAATATAAAAATCAGAACCTCAACTCCAAAAAGTAAGAATTCCGTCCCAAAAATAAGAATATCCATAATATATCGTTAACATTTTATTCTGATAAGCAAATGAAATAAAAAATTGAAAAATTAAGAAATAAGAACAAATTTGTTCATAGAAATAAGGACACTTGAGAACCCTGGTACACACGCATTTTGCTCCTTTGTACTATGTTCACGTAGACGAGTGTCGTCTTGATCATACTCATAGGTCTACACAAAATTTTTATAACCTATTATACCTAATATGTTTTTCATTCTTATATTCCAGATTCTATTATTTTCTATTTATTAATAAATCCCAATTTTGCAGTCCCAACAATTGTCTTAGGGTATACTAAGATAAAATAATTCATTTAACACTTAGATTAATAGAAACTTGTTTCCTGTATTCGATATACACTGTGTATATATACGCTAGTGGTTTCTACCCGCACCCTCTCACCTAAATGCATTCTGTGGTTATCTCTCTGGTCACAGCTACGTAAATATACTTCATACCTTGATAAGGGTATGAATACGCAAAACGAATACGCAAAACGAATCATTGAAATACTGTATAATGTAATAAATTCTCTCTCTCAGAAATAGGGCTGAGCATTTCTCGCTCTTTTCTTAATCCCGAGAAACGGGATTAAAAAACTTGCAATCCCGGGATCCCGGAAAATTCGCGGGATTAAAAAAATTTAATAAGGTTGAAGTACTCGAATAAATTAAATAACTAAACAGAAAATTTCCATTTATTAAACAAAAGCATGCTTTGATAAAAACTTTCTAGATACTAATAAAACTGAAATTATTGATTTATTTGGATTATGACTTAAAATAATGCTTTAAAAAACACAGATGATCAATACTATTATCACTTAAAGATGTTCGGAGTTTTGTGATGAATAATCAATCCTACAGTTGAAAATGCTCTTTCTGACTCTACTGAAGTTGGAGGAATATTCGCCAGAGCATTAAATAAGAGGTTTAAATTTTCTATTCATAAACATTCATTTGTCTTATGATGTTCTTTACGTTGTATCTCAGGCGCAAATCTTGTTGCTCTGTGGTTCCCATTTCTTTCTGCACAACTGCATCCAATTTTTCTTCCAAGGACCTTTAATTTGAAGATGAGTTAGAGGAAAAGACTTCGAGTTCTAGTGGTGTATCAAAAAACTGTTGGGGTTCATTTACATCAGTACCTTCTGCCACTACGTCCGTCTCACTTTTACTGAAAAGCCTGGCAAACAACTCTTTGGCAGTTGTTTGCAATGTTAATTTAGAAGGCAGTGAAAAATTAGGACAAGTTGAATTAAATGCTATTGTAGGATTATTTAACTATTTATATAATCCTACGGGGTTCTTATTGCTTCTCTCTTGAAGTGTTTTTTCTACTGATTGTTTTAAGGTGGTAGAAAAACAAGATTTCTCTTCTCTCAACTCATTTACAATAAAAGCAAACACACCTTCTGCAGTGAGCAATGTTGCATCTCTGCTACCAAGCTTCTCCAATCCAATTTTAACCGGTTCTAAAGATGAGATGATAACAGTTCTTCTTCTTCTGCAGCTTAAATCCCATCTCTATATGGGGTCGTTGTTCTTGATGAGTCTCCTCCTTTCTCTTCTGTCACGCACCGTGTCCTCGTCCAAATTTTTCTCCCGGATGTCTGCCGCCACGCAACCCTCCACCTCGTCTTCGGTCTACCTCTTCTTCTCCGTCCCGGCACCTCCATTTCCAGCACCCTACGTCCCACGTAATCCACCTCTCTTCTCATTATGTGCCCATACCATCTCAGTCTGGCTTCTTAGACTTTTCTTAACGCCTCTACCACTTTCACCGTTCCTCTAATGCGTTCGTTTCTGATTCGATCCCTTCTAGTTACACCGCACATCCATCGCAACATTTTCATTTCAGCCACATCCATCTTTCTGTCACTAGTCTTCTTCATTGGCACCGTCTCCATTCTGTACAACATGGCTGGCCTAACCACTGTTTTGAAGACCTTCCCTTTCAGCTTCATCGACATCCTACGATCACAGAGAACTCCCGACATCTCTCTCCAGCTCCTCCATCCCGACTGTATCCTACGATTCACCTCTCCCTCTGCACCCCCCTCTACCTCGATTGTTGATCCCAAGTATTTAAAACGATCTACCCGTTTGATCCGTTCACCGTTTAATATCGCTCCCCCTCCTTCATCCGGTTGTACATTACATCTCAGATATTCAGTCTTCTTCCGACTAACTTTCACACCTCTACTTTCCAATGCCTCCCTCCAATTTTCTAGCTGTTGTTCTACCTCCTGTCTTGTCTCTGCGCACAACACTACATCATCGGCATACATCATGCACCAAGGAGCAACCCCTCTAACCTCCTCAGTCAACACATCCAACACCACGTTGAATAGGAATGGACTCAGTGCTGACCCCTGATGCAGACCAACCCCAACTCCAAAACTCTCCATCACACCAACACTACACCTCACTTTCGTCGTAACCCCTCTATACATTTCCTGAATCAATCTGACGTACTTTTCTGGGACCATCTTCTCCCTCAGGCACCTCCAAACCTCTTGTCTCGGTGTCCTATCATACGCCTTCTCTAAGTCTATGAAAACCATGTGCAATGCCTTCTGTCCTTCCCTGTACCTTTCCTCCAACTATCGTAATGCAAACATAGCATCAGACGTACTTCGTCCGGGCATAAAACCGAATTGCTCTGTCGACACGCCTGCCTCCTCCCTCAGCCTTAAGTCCACAATTCGCTCCCACACCTTCATGGTGTGCGATATCAGCTTGATACCCCTATAATTTGAGCATTCCTGTATATTCCCGTTCTCTTTGAATATGGGTACTATGATACTGGCACACCATTCCTCCGGGACCACCTCTTGGTCGCAGAGCTTTTCCATAAGATCATGCAGGAGATCCACTCCTTCATCGCCAAGTGCCTTCCATACCTCTGCCGGTATCTCATCAGGACCCGTTGCTTTACCACTCTTCATTTTATCCAACGCCTTCTTCACTTCCGCTCTTTCCACCTTCCTCGTCATTGCCATATTCGGTAGTCCATCCTCATGGACCAACCTAGGGTTTTCCTCATTTAATAGTTCCTCAAAATATTCCTTCCCTCTAACCAGTATATCTTTCTCTCTCCGCAGTACTGTCCCATCCTCTCTTTTAACCTGTTTCACTTGAGTAAAATCCTTTGTGGCTTTATTCCTGCTTTTAGCCAACCTGAATATTTCCTTTTGCCCCTTTCGAGTTTCTAATTTCTCATACAGATCACGACATGCATGGGCTTTTGCCAGTGCCACCGCCTTTTTTGACTGTTTCTTTGCGTTCTTATATACTTCCTTCCGCTCACCCGACCTAGTTTCCTCCCACAGTTTCTTTGCTTGTTTCTTACATTGTACGGACTCTTGGATGTCATCATTATACCACCATCCTTCTTTATCTTTCCACACTCTACCGGATGTTTCACGTAGTATAGCCTTTCCTACGGTTCGTATTACATTTGCATTATTTTGCCACCAGTTTTGTACATCTTCTGGCGTACTGGACTCGCTCAGCACCTGCTCTTTAAACTCTCTTCTCTTCTCCTCTTCTCTCAGCTTATACCATTTGATCCTCTTAACACACGTTTCTCGTGTCTTTCTCGGTCTCCTCAACATCAGCTCCATAACTAATATCCGGTGCTGTGGTGTTACATGGTCTCCTGGAATCACTTTAGTTCTTAACTTCACTCAATTGTGACCTTCTGTAGAGTAGGTAGTCAACCTGTGACGTTCTACCTCCGCTCTTGTAAGTTATCAAATGTTCGTTCCTCTTTCTGAAATATGTGTTTACAATTGCCATATCAAAGGAGACAGCCACATCTACTCTTCTTTTCTTCATCAAATCCACAATCTCCCTTCCTCTTCCAGTCATACTTCCCACGTTTAACGTAGCTATCTTCAGTCCCACCTGAGCTCGCTTCTTTGGCTCCTCCCGCTCATGGTGCGGTAGCCCTCGTCCTGTCACAGAGTTAGGGCGATGTATCTTTGCGTCGCTTATAGGGTACGCCCTAGCCGTCATCGAATTTTCACTTTGAAGACTCATCATGTGGTTCTGGCTAGGTTTTCACGGCCGGATGCCCTTCCTGACGCCAACCCTCCCCATTTATCCGGACTTGGGACCGGCCGAGAGACAGGCTGGCTTGCCTGCCCCCTGGGTTGGGTTGTGAGATGATAACAGTTATATATTCAAATTCTTCATCTGAAATATCCATGCCCTTTCCAATCCCAAGGTCAATCAGTGCTTTCGAAATTGGTTTTCTTAGTTGTACAAATCTTTTCAACATTACTGTACTATTAAACTATTCCATCTTGTTTGTGAATCGAGTTGTAGATGAAGTTCTTTGTTATGCTCAAGTCTTACATATTTTTATAACATTTCGTTTTTTAAGGGCGATCTACGAAATGATTTCACAAGTTTTCTCTTTTGTAATAGTGCTAGCAATGTGTATGTCTTCAAACCCTTCTGCTAGTTCAATAGGCCTTACATCGGCAAAATTATCGGCATTGTCTTTTGAAATTTCGATACCAGTTGTAAATGCGTCTTCTTCAACATTCTCTTCATCACTATCATTGTTCATGCTTGCATCTTCCTCAGAAATGTCTTCTGATACCTGTTGATTAACTGTTGTGTTTCTTGAATTACTTTTTTTGTAAAGGACATCACAAACAGCCAAGTGCAGGCCATGTACAAGATATTGTTGATGCTCACTATGGCTAATTCTTCCAAATTTTACCATCTGTTACACTAGCAACTATGTCATTTTCCATGCTTAATTTAAAGTCATTTAGTTTTTTCAAAAGGTTCAATAGTTTTATCAGCCTGAAAATAGAATACCAGGAAATCCTGGGATCGATGACAGTTTTCCCGGGAAATGAGCTGTCTATTTTACTTCCGGGATCCCGGGATCCCGGAAGCCCAGCTCTACTCAGAAATATAGCAAAGTTAAAAATCTAAAATATTTAAAATTTTAAAAATAAAAAAATAAAAAATCAAGCACCCTCCCTCCCTCTCTTACACACACACACACACACACATATATATATACAATCAATTTAAAAAGATTAAAATAAAATTCAAAAGCATTAACCAACCTGAGCCCCGACCGCTAGCCTCCGACTGCCGCCCACCGTCCCCGCCCGCGCCTGCGCCCTCGCCTGCCGTACCCACGTCGTACCATCCACGCCCTTCTGACCGCCCGTGTCTCATTGTCCCACTAGTCGTTCACGACTCCGTGTTTGTTTGTGCATGCAAAGAAACAAAGCGCTCTCACGTATCATTTTTCTCCTGTTATATATATATACAGGGTGTTTCATAACATGTGGTACGCACTTTCAGGATGGATTCAGAACCTGGAAACAATGAAAAAAGTTTATATAAACATATGCCCGAAATCGCTGTTTCCGAGTTACAGCCCATTTTGTGTTCCAGCAATTCTTTCCGCAAACTGTTTACAAACATTGCTTGCCGACAATGTTTGTGAGTGTGTACGAGACTTATCTCATTTATGGCCTTGCCGATTGTAATGTTTCGTACACTCTATGACATGTTTCAATATCGTTGAGTGTAGAGCCATCAGTCAGTCAGAGGTGGTGTAAGATACACAACTGTGTGGAGAATTTTACGGAAACAACAGCTTTACCCATATCACATTCAGAGAGTACAAGGCCCTACTGAAGCTGATTTTCCACCACGAGAGGCTTTTTGCACTTGGTTCCTTCAACAGTGTGCTTGCGATCCTCTTTTCTATCCTTTGTGTTGTTTTCTGATGAGTCTGCCTTCACAAGAAATGGCGTGATCAATTTTCACAACAATCATCACTGGGCCGAAGACAATCCGCATGCCATCATCCAGTCAAGGCACCAACAATAATTTAGTATCAATGTATGGGCAGGACTTATTGCCGACAACTTAATCGGTTCTTTTGTTTTGTCTGGAAGATTAACAAGAGAATCCCATTCCAATTTTTTAAGGAATGATTTAAGCGATTTACTAGATGAAGTTCCTCTTGGTGTCCAACGTCGTATGTGGTTTAAGCATGACGGCGCTCCGCCTCATTTAGTCGAGTAGCCAGAGACTATTTGGATGACCATTTCCCTGATAAATGGATAGGCCATGGAGTACCCATTGCGTGGCCTGCTCTTTCCCCGGACCTGAATCCACTCGATTTTTACCTGTGGGGTCATCTGAAATCCATCGTTTAAGTGACACCAATTGACAACGTTGAAATGCTTCGCCAACGTGTAGAACAAGGATGCCAGAAAATCCGAGCAATACCTGAAATGGTTGAATGCGTCATGCAGTCAATGACGAGGCGTGTTCAGGCGTGTATTCAAGCACAAGGCGGTCATTTTGAGCACTTCCTTTAAAGGTAGGGCGGATACTTGCTGGAACACATAACGGGCTGTAACTCGGAAGCAAAGCGATTTCGGGCATATGTTTATATAAACTTTTTTTATTGTTTTCAGGTCCTGAATCCATCCTGAAAGTGCGTCCCACATGTTATGAAACACCCTGTTTATATATATATGCGATGAATTTCACAATTAAACACGTGAAATGAATGAATGATGCAAACCCACAAGGAAAAAGAAAAATGATTCCAAGGCCCCTGACGAGGTGTACTTCTGAATACACGAAAGGCCTTGGAATCATTTTTCTTTTTCCTTGTGGGTTTGCATTATATATATATATATATATATATATATATATATATATATATATATATATATATGATACCGTGTGAATAAGTAGCCAAGACTTTGTAACAGCCAGTACACTGATATGCAAATCTTATAAATGAAGTGAAATGCAGCAGCAGAAGGGTTCAATGGTCCAAGATCACGATTTTCTCTCGTATAGTTACAGAGATTCAAAGCCCAAGAAACCTTGAGGATAGTCTCCTATACAGCCATTCACCAAACTTAAAGTCGCTTAAATTCAGTCGTCGAGGGAGAACGTTGATACAATTATCACGTAAAAATTTTATGAGTTCCTAGATCTTTCTGAGATTCCTCAATTTATTAAAATACTTGTCCAAAAGCTATCAACTTTAGTTCATCTACATTTTAAGTTATTGACAAAATAGCTCACTCTGGTATCTATAAAATTGTTTTATCCACTGAGCACTAGGATAAATACCAATAAAGTCTTTAACTCAAATATTATAACACCGGCTTAGTCTAACTACTGTTTCCATAATATATTGTACCTACCAACCGAAAACTATTATAATTTTATTATTTCAGCAGGAAGGTACAGTCCCCTGCAATAGTCGCGCTCCACCCCTTTATAGCTCTCTCCGAGATCAACGCAGTCAGTGGTGGGAGAGGGAGAAGCAGAAGGAAAGAGGAGGTGGAGATATGAGGAGGGGGAGGGGGAACAGGAGTAGCATCCAGGCAGAGCGAGAGGTGGATATCTTTGTGTGTGTGTGTGTGTGTGTGTGTGTGTGTAAATACTCCCACACTTTATTTTTTATCTTTGAAACACTTCTCTATATACTGCTGTCACATACGCTTTCCATCAGTTTCAATGCAACCTATAAAACAGAGAAAAGAGTAATGTGACTAACGCTCGTTATACAATGTATGTAATAGTAATATTTTTGCACCTGTACGGCATTGGAGAACTGGCAGAAATTAACGGGAGGTGTACAGCCGACCAGTATTTCCAGACACTGGAGGAAGTGATGCTGCCAATCGTAAGGATATATGTTTTGCCCCATCTTGAGCGGATTATATTATGCAGGTAATACAACTAAATTATTTTCATTACACAGAATATGCTTTCAAGAAAATTACTTAATATTTTAAAGTAATATGATTAAAGGAGGACATTAGTAAATGTAGTTTTAAATGTAATTTTAAATGTATCTTTTTTTTTATTTATTTACTTATTTATTTTTGAGTCCTTTTTAGGCAACTTCAAAAAAGTATGGATGAAATGTAAACTATCAAGTTTTGCTAATTCCTTTTTACAGGATAACTGTCCTGTTCATACTGCCAGTGTTGGTTTTCGTCGTCGTCGTCGTTGGGCCTAGGCAAGCTACGGCCTGGGACCGTAGCGCATCTATCCGGTATATGTTAACCTGGATGATGTAGCCATAAGCACTGCCGCTGGTTAAGTGCCAACCAGTGATTATCTCACTAGCCGTATTGAGTCCGTTAGGCGAAACTGCGACAGTACCAAGGATGGAAAATATAACCCTTGGATTTCTATTATTTATTCGCAAACTGGACATGGTATTAGATTAAAATAATTATTTGAATATAAATAATTAACTGACAATTGTGATATATAATTAATTATGTTTACATACAATAAAAAATACAGTATACATAAAATTAGTATTAATGTGGTTTACAATTGAATTATGATGGGTAACTAATTTAAAATGAATTTATAGCTATTCCGAAATTCAAGACGGTAAAATTAACATTTATCTTGAAACTAAAATAAGAGTATTCACTACACACTCCCCCACCAGAGAGGAAGTTCAAGAGTTCCGAACGACACAGATTTCCCCGGACCTTTTTGGTAGCTACATGTACCTCACTTAAGGTTGATTCCAAAAACGCAGGCTTAAGACGATCGATAGAAACCTTGTCGACCTTGGAACCGCGCTGGATGAGAAATGATTTGCGCGTACGTCGGAGAACTTCATAGGGCCCGTCATATGGACATTGGAGAGGCCGTTTTGGGACAGGTACACGAACGAAAACGTGGGTGCAAGACTGGAGGGCTGGGGAAACAAAGATGTTCTGTTGGCTAGTCAATCGAGGGGGAACAGGCTGAAGGGACTGCATGTGAGAGGAAAGTGTTTGAGCGAATTCCGTAGGATCACATGACTTATCCCCTGCAGTGAAGTAGCCACCTGGTAGCCGCAGTTTTGTTCCATAGACTAGTTCAGCCGCTGTAGTCTTCAGATCACTCTTAAATGCAGAGCGAATACCAAGCAACACGAGTGGAAGCTTATCACATCCAATGGGAGTCTTCGTGACACATAAGGGATGACTTCAGCTGGCGATGGAAGCGTTCGACGAGGCCGTTAGCTTGCGGATGATACGCACAGGTATGCGCATGTACTGTACCCAACAAGCTGGTAAACTTCTTCCAAAGCGAAGACTCAAATTGGCGACCTTGGTCAGTGATGACTTTTGTCGGCAATCCAAATCTTGATACCCATCCATGAAGAAAGGCTCTTGCAACAGTGTCCGCTTGGATATCAGGAAGTGGGATGGCTTCAGGCCATCTGGAAAAGCGGTCGAGACAGGTGAGCAGATAACGTTGGCCTTGAATCACTGGAAGAGGGCCAACAATGTCTACATGAATTACCTCAAATCGCTGGGATGGGGGCGGAAATGCGTCAAAGGGGGACCTGGTGTGCCTTTGGACTTTGGCACGCTGGCAGGCAAGGCACGTTTTGGTCCAATGTTTGACATTCTTCCGCATCGAGGGCCAAACAAAGCGAGAGGTAACCAGGTGTTGCGAAGCACGGATACCAGGATGGGAGGGCTTATGAAGATCCGTGAAGACTGCTTGTCTGTGACATGGAGGGACATAAGGGCGAATAGCAGCTGTTGATACGTCGCAATAGAGGGGCACAGACAATCCTGGCATACTCATTTTCTTGAGGGAAAGTGAGTGAGTGGAGTCTTCTCTGAGCAGGTCTTGTAGTTCCGTATCCTTATCTTGATCCTGTGCAATAGCATTCCACAGTGTAGAGCTGAGGGTAACAGAAGTAATCTCTATTCTTGAAAGTGCATCCGCTGGAGTGTTCAAGACACCTTTGATGTGGCGGATATCTGTGGTAAATTGCGAGATATAATCGAGTTGCCTGATGACTCTGGGAGAGTGGTTACAGCTGTTTTTATTGAAGACAGTGACCAAAGGTTTGTGGTCGGTAAAAACACAAAACTCTCGGCCTTCAAGGAAATGTTGAAAATGCTTCACGTTTAAGTAAATAGCAAGAAGTTCACGTCCGAAAGCACTATAACGCGTTTGGGCTGGCTGCAGCTTTTTCGAGTAAAACGCGATGGGTGCTTGTTGACCGTTAATGGTTTGTTCCAACACCCCACCGATCGCAACATCTGATGCATCGACCGTCAGAGTTAGGGGGGCATCACTGATAGGAAATGACAGAGACAATGCACTATTGATAGCATTTTTGGCATTGTCGAACGCCTGTAAACTATCGCTACACCATACCAATTTCGTTACCTTGCGTTTGTGTGTGATCATAGCGTGTAGAGGAGCAAGAACACTGGCACAGTTTTTAATGAACTTGTGGTAATAATTTACCAAACCTAGAAACCGACGTAACTCACGCTGATTATTTGGCATAGGGTAATTTTTTATCACTTCACACTTGTCCTGAAGGGGGGTAATTCCGTGCTGCGAAATCGTGTGACCAAGAAATTCCAAGGTTGGCTGTGCAAACACACACTTAGATGCATTAATAGTAACAACGTATTGTTCTAAGCGTTGAAAGAGGAGTGAAAGATGTTCCTTATGTTCCTCTTCTGTTGAGCTGGTGGAGGAAGTTTCTGCAAGAACAACTGTCTAAAGATGTCCTTATCGAAGGTTTGTGCGCGTTCGCCTAGAGCGCACTTCATAGCCCTCAGCATTTGAGTGGGCTTACGGTCTCCAAGTTCTTCTTTTGAGATTAACTGATGTAGTTTCTCACGCTCGGAGACAGTGGTGCGGCACAGGATGGCAGACTTCAGATCGTTGTATGGGTCCTCACTCGTGGAAGTAGACACGATGACGTCACGGACTTCAGAGATGATGCTCGCTGGTAGAGAGGACAAAACATGATCGTATTTTGTCCTGCTAGCGGTGATCCTTCCCAAGTTGAATTGTGATTCCACTTGGTGGAACCAAATAAATGGATCACCCGGCCAGAAGACGGGGAGCTTTACGCTCAAGTGGGAGATGGCACCAGCGTCGTCAGGCATCTTCTCCTATGCTTGCTGACGTACAAGCAAGACGACAAGTTACCAACGAAGGAGTGGAGGTTGAGACGAGCGCAGGCACAGAGCGCACGGGCAGGGGTGAGGGGCAGAGGGCACGAGCGACGTTACAGTCTGGTCCTAGTCGCTCGGGTGAAGGGGGTGATGGCACGAACGACGTTACAGTCTGGTCCTAGTCGCTCGGGTGAAGGGGGTGATGGGCACGAACGACGTTACAGTCTAGTCCTAGTCGTTCGGGTAAAAGGGGGGAATCCAACTCCGGGGTCACCAATTGTTGGTTTTCGTCGTCGTCGGGCCTAGGCAAGCTACGGCCTGGGACCGTAGCGCATCTATCCGATATATGTTAACCTGGATGATGTAGCCATAAGCACTGCCGCTGGTTAAGTGCCAACCAGTGATTATCTCACTAGCCGTATTGAGTCCGTTAGGCGAAACTACGACGGTACCAAGGATGGAAAATATAACCCTTGGATTTCTATTATTTATTTGCAAAATGGACATGGTATTAGATTAAAATAATTATTTGAATATAAATAATTAACTGACAATTGTGATATATAATTAATTATGTTTACATACAATAAAATAATACAGTATACATAAAATTAGTATTAATGTGGTTTACAATTGAATTATGATGGGTAACTAATTTAAAATGAATTTATAGCTATTCCGAAATTCAAGACGGTAAAATTAACATTTATCTTGAAACTAAAATAAGAGTATTCACTACACCAGGATCATCAGACAGTGGTTTCAGGAACAACGAGATGTCGAGCTGCTGAACTGGCCCACCAAGCGGTGTAACCTAAACCCCATTGAAAATGTGTGGGCAAATGTGGCTAGTAGTCCGGTTGCACGGGGTGGGAACCCTGCATTGTTTGTTATAAAGAAAATCTTGACATATTTTGAAAGCTTATACCACCCCATTCAAGAATCCATCGGGTGTACACCTGACCCCGGCTTGGCTCTTTCAATATGGCCGCCATTTTCCAAGATGGCCGGCGAAACTGAAAAATCCCATATCTGGTCAATACTTGATGGATTTTGATGATCTTGGTATCATTTCTAGGGTTTTTTAGGATGATGAGTCGATTTGGAGGGGTTGCAGATACTTTGGGAGTCGTTCTGACCCACATTCGTCAATACTCAAGGTCAATGGAGGTCAAACGCTCCCCGAAATAAGGAATATCCCATATCCCGGGCAGTCGTGGAGATATTTTGGTGATCTTACTGTCGTTTTTATGGTTTCAGGCGAGACTGAGTAGTTCTGTAGGCATATGATAACAGTAGGATATCATTTTGCAACTCCATGGGTTAAGTCAAGGTCATTTGAGGTTAAAATTTGGCCTTGAAATATGATAATGCCACAGTTGATATCACTGTATTTGCTTTATTTCAGTCAATTTCTACAATCTAGCTAACTGCTGAGCACTTAACATCTTTTCTGCAGATAAAACCAGATCATAATGCTTAAATGACATAACCCACATTATATGGATATGGATATTCGGATATAAACCACAATTTATGCTGAAGTGCAGGGCACATGCATTCTATGGAAGGTTGCAAAGCTACAAGATATGACCTCGTAAGCAAAACAAAGCTCACACCTAGCTGGGGGATTGGCATTGACAACTTTGATGCAGTGGATCGTCAGGATCATCACTCTGCTCTTCGTTTGCGTTTTGGGTCAATGGATTGTTGCAATCCAAGCCGCTGCCACATGCACAGAACATTGTGCAAGGGATTCCGCGTCCCATGCAGCCGCAGCGACTCCCCCTGCATGCTGATTGTGATTCACACCCACATCTGATTAGCTTCAGAACTTCATCTGGTGCTAAGCATGCTCCTTCACCAACTGTTTTTAGGATGAGAACTGTTTGTTTCGTCTCTCTCCCTCCTATAATGCACAGGATCAAGTGTTGGTGGGCTCTGAGCACAGTTTGATGGAAAGCTTCAGTTGTTGGTGGTAGAGAACATAGTGTGGGTGCAGCAGTTCCCGACTTCCCTGTCTTCTGAGCTCATACTCGCTGACGACACTCAGTAAAAGATAACATTTTTTATCCCCATAGCATGCAACAATGAACGCTGTTGCCTCTTTCTCGATATGGTCAAAGCATGCATCAAGGGACCCCAGCTTGTCTAGCTTCCGACCCTTCGTGGCTGTGGCAATGGCAGTGGCTTTGCCGATGCCATGTATTGCTGTAACTGTGTCACAACCACTAAAGCGTGTAGTTTGAGGATTTGTGGGATGATGTCTTTGTGCTGGGTTACAGTTGCTCGGATGCCCACTGATTCTCTGTCACGCACTGGAGACTCCATAATCATGGGACAGCCTAGTTTCTTAAATTCATAGAAGTGAGTCAGCATGGCAAACATTTCTGTGTCATCACAAATGATGGAGATGCGGGCATCAGAATCTTTCTCAGCTTGTGCGATAGCATGTGTTATTATCACGTCAGCCTCTTCATGAGAGGATGGGAGCTCCAATGCTGCTCGACTCCTGCCTCGCACAATGGAAGTCGGTATGGTCTGCCATCCTGCAAGCTAGTCTCATGGTCTTGGGTTACAGTTGCGAGATACTCACTGTCAGCAAGTATTCGCTCACAGAGCAGCCTGTTTAGTTGCTCCTTGTTCGCGGTGCACGTAAGAACAGCGTCTCTTGTAGGCAATGGGGTGTTGAGGTCCATCTTGTGAACTCTGCTGCTCTTGCTTCTCATTGCCCGAGTGCTTGATTTCGGAGAGAAATCATAGTAGCGATCAAAAGCTAGTACTACAGATGCATGAGAAAGATGTTTCGGTAGCAATACTTTGAAGGTTTGGATAAATGTAGCAACTGTGCCACTAGCAGGCCAGTCGACTGTCCACAAAACAGCTGACGCATCCATGATAACAACTGTTGGTTGACCCCATGTTCGAGAGGATGTTTCCACTCCCAAGTTCTGCCTCAATGCGGACTTAGCTGCAGTTCTCATTAAGCCATCTGGTTGGAACAGTGCGGGTGGGTATGCCTCAAGCTCTGTTGAGAATACATGGGTCAAGTCAAGTTCGCGTTCGCTCATCAGCAAACCGATGACGCGTGCATAAACGTCATCAAACCACCAGGTGGGCAGCACCATCAGCAATAATCTGAACAACCTGAAAAAAATAAGAGGAATAATTAGACATATTGGAATTCACCTTACCATGGGGAAAATAATCCCTGATTTCATTTTAAACCCTATAGAACTACTCAGTCTCGCCCAAAACCATAAAAACGACAGTAAGATCACCAAAATATCTCCACGACTGCCCGGGATATGAGATATTCCTTATTTCGGGGGGCGTTTGACCCCCAATGACCTTGAGTATTGACGAATGTGGGTTAAAACGACTCTCAAAGTATCTGCAACCCCTCCAGATCGACTCATCACCCTAAAAACCCCTAGAAATGACACCAAGATCATCAAAATCCATCAAGTATTGACCAGGATATGGGATTTTTCAGTTTCGCCGGCCATCTTGGAAAATGGCGTCCATATTGAAAAGGCCAAGCGGGGATCAGGTGTACACCCGATGGATTCTTGAATGGGGTGGTATAAGCGTTCAAAATATATAAAATTTGCTTTATAACAAACAATGCAGGGTTCCAGTAAAATCAGGGTCTGTGCTACCGGACTATAGCGCTTGGGAGCTTGGGCAGGAGTGAACATCTCGGCAGCTGCTGGAACACACCATGGCAGAGTGGGAACTTATCCGCACAAACCCACAATTCATCTACAATCACGTGGCATCTATTCCAAATAGGCTACGAGAGGTTATAAATAATAACTGAGGATGGACCAAGTATTGAGTAATTGTGTATAATAATGTTATGGTTGTGATGTAGTAAATATATATTTATTTACTTGAACAATTGTCATTTCCTTATAATTTGAATATTATGTTTTGTATGTTCTTAAGAAAATCTCTAACCTCACTTGATTCATGTTTATTTTTGTAATAAAAAATTGAACTATGTTATCATTATCTCTCCATGGATAGACCTTTTTCTGGATAATCATTTGTTGATGATGCATGGACTTTAAAGAGAAATGTTATTGCCTGGAAGAAAAGTTAATACTACAACTTATCTTACACTTTATTAATTTATTATTTATTTATTAATGTTTTTTTAAGTCGCACTCCCTGTTCTATTCACTCCTATGCCGATGATTCCACCCTTCACTTCTCAACCAGCTTCACAAAGCGCCCCTCTCAACAGTCACTTTATGCTTTGCGAGAAACGGCAATGGCGCACCTGACCTCTGCTCTATGTACTATCTCTGATTGGGACAGAGAAAACCTCTTGGTTTTCAAGGCCTCACAAACCCAGTTCTTTCATGTGTCTACTCGTCACAATTTTCCTTTCGACTATCCCCTTGTTGGAAAGTCTAGAAGAAGAAGAGCCATTGTTATCCCAAAGCGATATGATGACTAAGCTGATTAATGCAGCATTCCTTGTATATATTAAGTTAAGGTATATACTGTATATATACAGTATATCCATCTCATAATTGTAAGATTTGTGGGAAATTGTCACTTATTTTAGAACCAACATTTTTGGGTTCTTATGGCATCATTTTCGGGCACTGGCAACGTCCTTTCTACTCCTTTGTTGAATGTGGTACTGATAAGGCGTGGTCTCATAGAAAGCTCTCTTGCAATTCAGTTTGGTAGTTTAGATACAGGATTGATGCACCGTGCAATGGTGCAGGTTGTATTGTTGTTGCAAGGTTTAGAAAGAAGACTATAAATATTGCCCTTTATGCATTTTTATGCTATTGAGCCCTAAAGTAGTCCCACATCGAGTCGACAATCCTGAGGTAAGACCGAATAGGACCTCCAAGTCCATAAAATCTGTTTTAGTTTAACTTGACTTAGGTTATAAGTTGAAGTAGCCATTGAAGGCTCAGTTGGGATTCCGAATCCAATTAAAAATAACACTCCTTTATCGTCAACAACACAAAACCCAATTATTCTTCTTCTTCTTTAAACATTCTGGGTATTTCCTTTTCTCACGATCTGTCCTGGAAAGATCACATACTCCCTTTCTAAAACAGCTTGCAAGAGGTTAGGTGTACTCTGCTGGATCCGCAGTTTCTTCACTCCTATTCAGTTGCTCTCTCTGTACAGGGGTGTTGTCCGCCTCTGTATAGTGTACGCTTCTCATGTACACTCTATCTTCGCCGCAGTGTTACCTCTCTTTTTACAGATCGATTATAACGGACATTGCTCTTTTGAATTCTCTTTATTTAAGGAGACGTTGCAGTACCAGACTTTCGACGCATTCTCAGCCCTTTTCCGCACAACTCTCTAACGCAAGGGTTAATCGGTACTCTCAGTCTTTCATCTACTCAACCGTTCAACTCAGTCAACACTGGAACAACGTTCTTCAACCCATCTTTTCTCCTGTCTATGTACTTCAATCTTTGAAACGCAGAGAGTCCAGGCATCTCGAAAACTTTTAGACAGGTCCCAGCCAGGGCAAAACTGCCAATTTTTCCTGTCAAAGTTTTCCCAGTTGTTCTGTCATCTTAAACTCATACTCTTTCAATAAAGCCTTTGGGCAACCCTAGAGTTGGCCACAAATCCAATATGGCTGCCATAATACTCTTCAATTCCAATTTGATCCTACTCTATTTATACATCTTGGAATAGGATTTCTTTTTATCTTGAATATACTGATTTGAGTTTTATGCTTTATCTACACACAAATCGGTTCATTGTCAACTAAATTGAGCTCAATCATAAGTCCAATATGGCCGCCAAAAGCTAAATTGATATCCAGAAATCCTTAAACTGAACACTGCTTAATTCTTTTTGTCTGTAACCATGTTGGTCTCTCCGAAAATGAGGATTTATGAGCTGCACAATAGCACAGGGGACAGTAATTTTCATTTTGGAGTATTTTGCTGCATTGCAAATCCAATATGGCTACCAGAATCGAAAATGGTTGACAATACTCTTTAAATCAAATTTTTATTGGTTGTTTTTCTTCATACAAATGACCTCTGTATATCAAATGTACTTGTTGGTAGGCCTATATGATTTTACACCGTTTATTAACTTTATTTACATTCAAACATACCAAACCAACACGGAATCAATAATATTCAACAGTAACGATACTGTCCTAAGAGTCCTTTTATGTCAACAAAAAGTCAAGGATTATTCACTCAAATCCAAATCATTATCTGTCTTGGATTCTGATGAGTGAACTTCATCTAAACTATCTGAGGAGGCCTAACTCTGCTCCTGTTGAATGTCGCTGTCCGAATACTCGTCCTCTGCTAGGTATTCGTCTCCTTCTACCTTCGCGTGGCCAGAACTCCTCCTTTTCCTCTTCTTTGGGTGTTGTCCCGACGAACTTTCACCATCCTTGTCTGCATCATAATCCACTTCGCCTGTATGATGAGAAATATATAATCTTAACAGATTCTGATGGCAGTACACAACAATAAATCACACTTCTTCCCATCCTCTGTTTGCAAGAAAGGATATACAATACTTTGTTTCAGGCACTAGTATCAGATGAAGGCTTGCAAATCGCTCCTTTTGATGTGCTCGTCAGCACTACTCTCATCCGGCAGAAGAATGGAACTCGACTTCAATTTCTGTTTCTCATACATCCTTATCCTAATTTGAACATATTTCTCATTTTCAGTCCCAGCGTATATGCAGGTTCGAAGGAAAGACTTGACATCAGCGATGACTTGAACAGAAGTGATTGAATTTTCAGCTGGGACAAGAGATGACTTTTCCTAAGTTTCTCCATCTTCTTCAGTGGTTTCACTTTGCCAACTCCAAACGGGAATGAAGTTGTATCACACCCAGTGATACTATGATATGCTGGAAGAACCTTACACACCTCACCAAATCTGGCATGTATAGCGTCGATGCTAACGTACCTGTTGTGATCAATCTTCATCAGCCAATTTGCTGGTGGGTTAAGCACAGAATAAGCATAGGCAAGGAGGACCAATACATCCGTATCAGTCGCCTTCACAACTATTGGACCTTTGGACCTAGATGCTTCAAGAATGAGCCTAGTGTCAGCTTCAGTGTGATTACATGGATCCAGTTGCTCTATTTTAACAGGTGTTATCAACCAAGTTTTCTTTTCCATGGTCACAGTGAGTGGAATTTTGAGATGGCACCTCACAGAGTCGTCTTTGTAGAAACCAACAAGATACCCTATAAGCTCAGTCTTATTCCCCGAATTTCTCAGGAACGACTCCCAATCATTTCCTTTAGGCATTTGTTGTGAAGAACTAGCGATGTGAATTCTTCTTCCAGGAGTACCCTGACGAAGTTGAGTCAGCTCCTTCGTTGTCGCTGCACTAATGAATCAAATATTATTCCAAGTTGATGGGGGTTTGAATCACTTGGTGACATACAGAAGTTTAACAGAGCTTCTGCATATTCTCCCCAGGTGCTTTCGGCGGATACAGATTTGACTGCTTCCATTCCATTGACAAGCCAAGTTGCACCTTGTTGTGGTTTACCATCGACAGATTTAGACTGCTCCATGAGGTAATTCCTTAATGCTGTTTTTGATCCTTGTCTCATCCTTGTCTCATTCCTCGGAGGAAGTTGCTTTCCTCCCCCCCCCCACAGCAAACCAAAAGACTGTCGGTCTTCTTTGAGGACATTCACCACCTTTGGTTCTTTTTTTGGCCTTTTCCATACCCGTCTTGATTTTAAGCTTCATAATCTTCTCAAAGAAATTGACTCTCTTCTCTCCTGTGGCTTTTAGTCTCAAGTCAACAAATTCTCTGAACTGCTCCTCTCCGACTTCCATTGATGAGATCAGACCTTGTACAACATCTTCATCGATTTCCATCCCACTTTTCAGGTGACGAGCATTGCCATTCAAGAAAGGATTGCAATAGTTGTTGAGCTGAAGAACTAATTTCTGCACCAAGCTCTCGTGCTGTTTCCTTGCCCCGATGGTCGTCTCTTTGTGGACTGAGGATGACGGTACAACCAGTCTTTCCTTCAACGCCGTTCTAATCTTCGGATTGTTGCTTTTCTGATTTAAGGGAAGAGATAGTTGATACAAAACGTAGTGTACGCGAGGTAACGGAAAGACTTGCAACGCTTGATGAGGGCAGTGGTAGGGTTACAGTTGACGAAGGCCGAACCTATACTAACGTTGAAGGCGTTAGTAATTTGAAGGAACATAGTTTCTAGTATAGTTAGCTTATCGGGAAGGTTAGACAGAGTTGAGGAAGGGGTTAAGGTTGATCCAAGATTAGTAGACGGGGAGGGATTTAGAGAAGTTAAGGGTGGAGCTAGGCCACGTACGTTAGGTGATAGAATCCTCCCTCCCCTATCGAGGTTTCGAACCCTTTCGCCCAGTTGGATAGGGATGTGAACGAGGGGGAAACTATTTTAATTGGGGACTCTTTAGTGCGCCATATGGATAAGGAGTTCGTTGAACGGAATCCAACCAAGAGGAGGGGGGTCTGTCTACCAGGGGCCAGGGTTGACAGAATTACAGACGAAGTAGATAGGATTGATGTTGCCTCCCGTCACTCGATGTTGGTGACGATGATAGGTGATAACGACTCGTATAGGCCCGATACGAGAGTGCCTGACCTTTTGGAGAGATATAGGGTGTTAATTAGGTGCCTGAAGGCAAGGTCAGAGAGGTTTTTAGGTCTAGCTATTACCCCTATGCATAGTTTTGCGGACAGGATGAGAGTAATGGACTGGGATAATTTAGTTATGGGTAATGACGCAAATTTTCATTGGGAAGCGTTTAAAGAAAGTTTTATGAATATCGAAAGGGAGTTTATTCCTCGTAGGTCCAAACACGCTAGAAATCATGGTAGGCCCAAGTGGTGGACTAAGGAAATTAGCGAGTTCATAAACGAGCGTAACAGAGCGTAAGATTTAATAAGCGCAATGGCACAGTAGCTAACTTTAATAGATATATCAAGCTTAGACGTCAGGTTAAAAGATCAGTTAGGAATGTTAAGCGTAATTTAGAGACACTTATAGCTGCGGATAGTAAATATAATCCCAAAAAGTTTTTTGACTACGTCAATAATCGTAAGTCGATAAAGATAACATAGGCCCTCTAGTGGACGCTAACGGCGCTTTGGCTTCCGACGCTCAGGCGATGGCGGGTATTTTTAACAACTTTTTGGCGACTGTTTTTACCGTAGAAGACGTAAATAATGTCCCTGACGTTGACGATATCATTCCATTTAGTAGCGAGACTATTTTGAATGATATAACTGTTTACGAGGGTGAGATTGCACATTATATCGATAAGCTAAAACTTAGGAAGGCTCCAGGCCCTGACTTGCTTTATCCTACACAGTTGAAAACTTTGAAAGACGTTATAGTAGGCCCCTTAACAAAAATTTTTAATAAGTCACTGGAAGCGGAGATTATTCCTGAAGACTTCAAATTAGCTAACGTTACGCCCATTTTTAAAAAAGGCGACCGCACAGTAGCTAGCAATTATATCCCTATTAGCTTAATGTCAATTGTCAGTAAACTTTTGGAATCCGTAGTTAGGGATCGTATCGTCGATCACTTAGAAAGTCGCGATTTGGTTAATAGTAGTCAGCATGGGTTTCGGCGCCATAAATCTTGTTTAACTAATTTGTTAGAGTTTTACAATGAAACAGTGCGCGAATACGATAGGCATATAGCGGCTGACGTTATTTATTTAGACTTTAAAAAAGCGTTCGATACAGTTCCGCATAGAAGATTAATTGCGAAGGTTAAAGCGCACGGTATACGCGGTTAGGTAGCTAACTGGTTAGAGGAATGGCTTCGTGCTAGGAAACAGAGGGTCGTTGTTAATGGTAGTGAATGGAGGTGGTTGGATGTAGGTGACGGTGTCCCACAGGGTTCAGTGTTAGGCCCATTGCTATTCGTAATCTACATTAACGACATTGATGTAGCTTGACCAGTAACGTGTCAAAATTCGTGGACGATACCAAATTAGGCGGTAAAGTTGTTAACGTGGACGATAGAAATAGGCTCCAAGACGATGTAAATAAGATTATAGAGTGGACGGATAAATACAGATGCAATTTAACGTAGACAAATGTAAATTTTGCATATAGGTTTTCGTAACAATAATTACACGTACACGATGGACAATAGACAGTTAGCGAGCGTTGACGAGGAAGTAGATTTAGGCGTACATGTATCTAAGGATTTAAAAGTTAGGAACCAGTGCCTGGGGTCTTGCGCAAAAGCTAATAGGATGTTAGGCTTTATAGTGTGTAATTTCGAATTTAAATCGAAGAATATTATATTGCCCCTTTACAAGTCCCTAGTCAGGCCTCATTTAGAATATGCCGTTCAGTTTTGGTGCCTGTATTTGCGTGAGGATATTGATAGGTTGGAAAGGGTTCAGCGTCGCGCCACGAAACTAATTCCGGCATTGCGCAACAAGTCTTACGAAGATAGGATTAAACAGGTAGACTTGCATTCACTCGAAACTAAGAGATTAAGTGGGGAGCTTAGTGAAGTTTTCAAAATCGTTAATAAAATCGATAACGTAAATTTTGACAAACTGTTCACTTTCGATAATAGCAATACTCGTAATAACGGATTTAAGTTACGTGGCAGACGTTTCATTACTAACATCGCTAAAACCTTTTTACGTTTAAAGTAATTGATAAATGGAATAATCTTCCCGCGTCCGTCGTGAACTCTACCAGCGTTAATATGTTTAAGAACCGTTTAGATAGGCATTTTAAAAATATTAACGTTGTTTAAAATAATAAAACAATTAACAACAGGAGCTCTGGGGGTAGTGGTCGGGGATGAGTCTGTTGACGATTAATGCCAGCTTGTAACATGCCAGGCTACGTCGTGGCCGATGTCGTAACACCGCTTCCCGGAGATCAGCGAAGTTAAGCTACATTGGGTCTGGGTAGTAGTTGGATGGGAGACCGTCCTCTGCGCCCAGATTATGTAGCGACTCGTGGTTCGGACCCCACGTAAAGCTGTAGGTCCCCCTCCGTCATATGACCTTAGATGTTGCGAAGGAGGTTAAACAACCCCAATTAAAAAAAAAATTGTGACATGCCAGCGTGTGATATGCCAGTAATAAAAAAAAATTGTGACATGCCAGCGTGTGATATGCCAGTAATAAAAAAAAATTAGACTAACACGAACTCACTTTTTGTTATACTCTTCATACTTTTTTTTTCTTTTCTTATCCTCTCTTTACTTGCATATCTGTAGTTTGCATGGTATGACAGTGTTTGAGTTAAGACTGTGTTTGCAGGGTTTGTAAGCGTTCTTATTTTACTTCTTTTCATCTTTCACCCCTTTCCTATTCTCTTCGACTATTTTTCCGACTTGTCGGCAGTGGCGGGCGGATGATGATGGTGAGTCTTTCTTTCTCTTATTCTGAATGAATGTTAACCCACGAATGATAGGTTTTGCTACTTACTTAACCCCTTATTCTCTTCTTTTAACCCCCTACTCTCTCCTTTCTCTCGGGCTAACCTTAGAGTGGATCTTAGGGTATTTGTTAGCCTTAGCTTCTGTAGATATGTACATTATATGACTGGTCTTGATGAATGCATCTGTTGTGCTTTCAGTTGTACTGTATCCACCCCTTATTGGACCGCCTGTGACCTTCACTTCTCGGTTTATCGTGGTTTCCGTTACCAAATCCCCTTGGATTGTGGAAAATGGCTCTCCGGTTACTGTCTCCAGTGCTATTGTGCAGTTCATAAAACCTCATTTTCGGAGAGACCAACATGGTTACAAACAAAAAGAATTAAACAGTATTCAGTTTAATGATTTCTGGATATCACTTTAGCTTTTGGCGGCCATATTGGACTTATGATTGAGCTCAGTTTAGTTGAAAAACCGATTTGTGTGTAGTTCCAGCATAAAACTCGAATCGATTCATTTTAGATAAAAAAAAATCATTCCAAGATGTATAAAGAGGATCAAATTGGAATTGAAGAGTATTATGGTAGCCATATTGGATTTGTGGCCAATCCAGGGTGGCCCAAAGGCTTAATTGAATGAGAATCAGTGTATTTTAGGGAAAAAAATCCCATTCCAAGATGCATAAATAGGATCAAATTCGAATTAAAGTGTATTACGGCGGCCGTATTGGGTTTTGGCCGCTATATTGAATTTGTGGCCAAATCTAGGGTTGCCTAAAGGCTTAATTGAAAGAGTATGAGTTCAAGATGACAGAACAACTGAGAAAACTTTGACAGGAAACATTGGCAGTTTTGCCCTGGCTGGGACCTGTCTATTTGGACCTTGATTCCTGCTCTCTTCTTCTCTTTCTCGCGTGGGAGAGGCGTTTTTGTTGGCGTTCGCCCTTGGCTCCTCCTTCCTCCAGATATATATATTAATATATATATATATATATATATATATATATATATATATATGAAAAGAAGGGCCAACACAACAGCAAACATTTTCGTTTATTTTTGTACTTCAGACGTTTCAACAAATTTTTTGTCATCATCAGTGAATTACAAACCTTAAAACCTTAAAACAAACTAAGAATAAATAATTAATAATTACTTCCTTTCTAATCTTTTTGACAACCAAATAAAGAAATTTTTAAATTATACTTTTAATACTAAACTCCTTATAACCACAGTACCAAAAGAAACCAGATATATTAAATTATCTTTTTATGGTTATTTATCATTACGTATTCGAAATGAAGTATCCAAACTTCTTAAGTCTAGTTACCCCCAAATAAATTTTAGATTCGCCCTCGTCAACCCATTTAAATTATCAAATTTTTTAAAGTTCACAACCATACCCTTTACAAAACTCAGTTCGAAATTTTAACAAGAACCAATAACCTTACAGAACTCCGAATTTTAGAATCTTTGTACATCTATAGAAAAACAAACCCCCCATTAACAACAATAGTTCATCTTACAAATTACAGCTCTTCTAACTAACCAACCAACCAACTTTCATAGATATATTATACCTTCCAATGTAACTGATTCATACAGTGTGCTCTCAGTATTTTCCAAATATGAAGGTTGACGTAATTATTGTGTATTCACCAGTTGAGGTAATTTTAATTAAATTTAATTTGATTTTAATGATTTTAATTCCTTTTGTATTGATGTAATTTTGATTATTTATTCTTATTTTGTTTTAAGGGTTTAAGGTTTATAATTCAATGATGATGACAAAAGATTTGTCGAAATGTCTGAAGTATGATACAAAAATAAAAATTTTTTTGCTGTTGTGTTGGTCCTTCTTTTCATCTGTAAGCTCCGTTTCCCTAAGGAGAAGTCAATAGCTT
This sequence comes from Bathynomus jamesi, assembly GCA_023014485.1. Classification (NCBI taxonomy): domain Eukaryota; kingdom Metazoa; phylum Arthropoda; class Malacostraca; order Isopoda; family Cirolanidae; genus Bathynomus; species Bathynomus jamesi. The sequence goes on from JAJOZX010002847.1 coordinate 229,192, forward strand.
TGATATATATATATATATATATAATATATAAAATATTAAACCACTTCTTACTTTTAAAGTATGCTGATTATTTATAGTTCCCAAGCATTAAAAATATTTCGCGTTGCCTTTCAAAAAAGCAAAAGATCATTTGGAACTGAAATAAAAGTCTAAATATAAAAATAGCTTGAAATAAAAACCCTTTTTTCTTGATTTATTACGTTTGTGTTTCTGAATTGTGGAATATAAATTCGAAAACGTTTTAGACTTCTGAACTTTAGGGCGAAGATTAAGGTTATTTATGATTCCTTAAAGAGAAGGTTAAGGAAGGAATCACTACGAATTATCAGTTAAAATAATGATAAATTTTTCAACCGCACCAATAATTCAGCATTTTCTTTGTAAGTGTTATTTGTGGATGCCGTATTTTCATCATGCCGATATTAGCATTGCTACTTAAGTAACGTCTGCGCACACATACATAGAGTGGCGCTCATAAGTATTCGTACAGGGAAATATTTCGGTTATATTCGTCCTTATTTTTTGTTCCATGCATAAGATAATTATGAAAAGTTTACCGTTTGTTTGGAAAAATTTAACAAATAAAAAAATTTGTTTAACTCCCACATATAATGCAAAACACCAAAGAATATATAAGAAAATTTAAAATGCAAAAGTTTTCGTACTTACAAAAGTATTTAATACCTTGTGTGTGTCCACCTTAGGCCTGAAGAATTTAAAATTGTTATTAGTAGTTGGCTGTTTATTGATTAGAGACCGTTGGCAATTCTGAATTCTAGAGTTTTCTCTGTGAATCTTCATGGAAGACAGATGACTGTACAAACTATCAGTAAGCAATGGGTCGTCCTGCTAAAGAGCTGTTTACAGATTTTAAGAGATCTGTTATTGCTGCACACGAGTCTGGAAAGAGTTATAGGAAGATAAGAGAAGGGCTTTGAACGCCATTTACGACGATTGCTGCAGTTATAAAAAAATGGAAAGGCTTTGGAACAATCAAAATTCTACAAAGGTGTGGACAACCTTGCAAGGTTTTAGAACGTACTGCTAGACAGATTGAAAAAATGGCTACTACGAATCCACGAGTGACTGCAGGTGATATTTGCCAAACATTAAAAATGTCTAAGATCGATGTCCATCCTTTTACTGTAAGCCGTACACTGAGAAAGAATGGTCTGCATGGAATAGTTGTATGAAGAAAACCTCCGCTACGAAAAGCGCATAAAGAAGCTCGTTTTAAGGAAGCCAAGGATCATCAAAATGTTGGATTTCGATTCTGGAGGAAAGTTCTCTGGACAAACGAAATCAAAATTGAAGCAACAGTTTGCTCAGTGAAAATCAAATACTACATTCAAGGAAAAAAAATCCTTCCTTCGGTTAAACGTGGTGGTGCTTCTTTGAGGATGCTTTAGTGCTTCTGGGCCAGGAAAGCTTGTTATTAATGGAATCTTGAATTTGAAGAAATATCACGAAATTTTAGAAGAAAATGTATGCTTCAGTTCGGAAGTTGCGATTCGGTCGCAATTAGGAACTGCAACAAGCTAATGAGACTATAGTTGTATATACTAACATAATAATATATTTGTGCTAATTGTATATCAACTACTTGGTATCGTCACAAAAACTTCGAACATATGTTTTGATTTTACATGAAATATTTGCAACTCTACCAAGGTATCGGGCCAATGAAGACCCCATGACCCACTCCAGGCTAGTCCCAAAAGGATTAAGCAAACTCGTCATGTCTACACCCATGTACAGGGTAGGAGAAAAGTCTTTAAGGATTTTATACATACAACAATTTAGTTGACAACATTATACAGATAGGTGTTCAAATAATAAAACAAATCAATTTTATTCATACAAATATAAGAATTTTATTCATACAAATATTTTGTTAAATTGTAATTTAATCATCAGAGTTCTCCATCCGCTATGATACATCTGTGGATTCTCTCTCTGAAACTCTTTATTGTTCTTTTGAGCATATTGGGTGGGATCCTTCATCTATTCTGCGGCCAAGGGCATTCACATTTCGATAGATGAAACCAGAAGTGTAGAGTTTGTCACACAAATAAGCCCAGTAGTATGACCGCAAAATGGTAGAGTGCAGAGCAATTGCAATGTTGATCAAATGAGTGCCAGTGCCAACCCCCCTTCCCCCCTTGTTGCAAGGTGCCAACCACACACCCCACAGGGTGCAAAAAAGAAGAAAGGGGAATTCCCCCAGCAAGCTGGGAGCGTCCCCCTAACCTAAGAGAGAGAAGAGAGAGAAGAGACTTTGGGGGAGAAGTTGGGATGGCCTCACCCCCCAAAGGGGTATATCTAACCGAAGAGAGGAAGAGGCCATCCTTCGTCTGCAAGACGCAAACGCATAATAAGATTTCTTGACAGCATCACTTGGCTTATAAGTGTACTTCAGCCAGTTGGCTTAAGCAGCTATTTGGCAGTTGGCTTAGAAGACTTAGAAGGCATAAATGGCTTGTATATATTAATAACCTTCGGGCGAATTAAAAACGCGCACACTCACACACACACCGTATATAAATAGATGCATGTAAAGCCCCAATACCAAAATATATACGAACATACCGAATAACTACCACACAAAAAGAGTACCTCACCACAGCCATCTCCACGATAGACTTTTAGGAGCTCATCCCAGTACATGGGGAGATGAGGCTACAACCAAGTATAGACTTTTAGGACCTCATTCCATCAACACCACGTAACCGAGATGAGAGCTACAACCATCACCACAACCGCCAATCGTCTAAGTATAGACTTTTAGGAACTCATCCCATCAACACAACGAAGCCAAGATGAAGGCTACAACCAATCGTCTAGACTCTAGACCTTAAGACCTCTCAGCAATAGCAGAGTATTACACAGCCACCATACCTACGGCACTACTTACCAACACCGGACCAAAGCCACCTCACATACGGCTTTTTCTTACCAGTTTCTGATACACCAACAAGGTCTCTAAATACGACCCAATTAATAGACAAAGATATTAAGAGACAAAGCTATTTGGTGGGCGATCTTTTAAACAAAAGATCGAATATGATAAACTAAGTTTAATACAAAAACAAAATTTCACCTTAATATACAAATTTATCCTTAAACTATAACATAAAAAGCATTAATATGATTTTTTAAAACAAAATGGAAATTAAATTAGGGGTAACTATTTCATTTTTCCTCTCTTACCCAATTATTTTGTTTCAATACAAATTTATCTTTAAGACACAAATATATCTTTAAACCTTATTACAAAAAAAATATTAATGTAACTATATTAAAAAAACATTCATTTTTCCTCTTTTACCTAGTTATTTTGTTTCAATACAAATTTATCTTTAAACCTTATTACAATATATATATAAGGTATCCATAAATGATTACTCTGATTAAAGTATGCTATAACTTTTAAATAAACACTCGTATTCAAACACAGTTTTAATTATTAGTAGATAAACATACAAAGTTTTGATACATAGTTAATGAACTTAATAAGCTTCCACATGTGCACCCCTAGTGGCACGTTTTGGACGGTCATCAGGCTTCAGCTCTTGAACAACTTGTACCTTGTAGGCGTGTAACTTCAAACGTTTGTGTAACACCTTGTGCACCGTAGACTTCGGTATCTTTAGTTGGCATGAAGCTTGTCTCACCGATTTCCTTGGTGACCGTATGAAAGCAGTTTGAATGTTTTCCATCGTCCCATCGGAAACTGATGGTCTACCACTGCTCTTTCCCTTTTCCACGTTTCCAGTTTCCAAGAATTTTTTCATCCACGACTTAATTAACTTCACATCAAGTGGATTCTTTCCATACTTTGTTCTGAACCTTTGCTGAACACTGACAGGAGATTTTGTTTCTGCAAGCCACACAACACATTGTGCCTTCTCTGTCACAGACGCCATCTTAACTGAACAGCTACTACAGCGGTCCTAGCGGCGAATGCGGTAGACGAAACACACCAGCACAGAAACTCTATGCGTGTACGAGATCACCTGTAAAAAGAAAACGGATGTAAGATTCGTCATTAAAACATGAGAGCATACTGTTTCCAGGGTAAACATTTATGGACACCCTGTGTATAAAATTTTTACTGCAAACAACACAGAGTATAATTACTGTAAAGAACGACGCTTGTGTAGAAGAGCGTCCGCACAAGATGGGGAGAGAGAACAAGCAAATGAAAAATGAGACACCTCCCAGGAATCGAACCCGGGATCATCCAATTGCCGGTCGGATATGCTAACCACTGCACCAAGGACCCCGATCAGTCACAACTCGTAATTCTCCTACATACGAGCGGAATCAAATGCCCTGAGGGGGCACCTTCTCATGCCATACATATATACATTTTAACTGCAAACAACACACAGTATAATTAATGTAAAGAACGACGCTTGTGTAGAAGAAACGTCCGCACAAGATGGGGAGAGAGAACGAGTAAATGAAAAATGAGGCACCTCCCAGGAATCGAACCGGGGATCATCCAATTGCCGGTCGGATATGCTAACCACTGCACCAAGGACCCCGATCAGTCACAACTCATAATTCTCCTACAGACGAGCGGAATCAAATGCCCTGAGGGGGAAATCTGTCATGCCATAAATATATACATTTTAACTGCAAACAACACACAGTATAATTAATGTAAAGAACGACGCTTGTGTGGGGGGGCGTCCGCACAAGATGGGAAGAATTACGAGTTGTGACTGATTGGGGACTTTGGTGCAGTGATTAGCATATCCGACCAGCAATTGGATGATCCCGGCTTTGATTCCTGGGAGGTGCCTCATTTTTCATTTGCTTGTTCTCTCTCCACATCTTGTGCGGTCGCTCTTCTACACAAGCGTCGTTCGTTATATATAATATATATATATATATATATATATATATATATATATAATTTTACCCCAGAAGATGTAGCTAGAGCTATAGAACAAATGAAATAACATTCAGCTGCAGGTCCGGACAAATGTAACGCACTATTAATAAAAAACTGTAAAAATGAAATGGCTACACCCTTATACTGGATATGGAGAAGATCCCTAGACACTGTGGAAATACCGAGCATCTTGAAAAGAGCAAACATTTTCCCTATATATAAAGGCGGGGATAGATCTCAAGCAAAGAACTATAGACCAGTGTCATTGACGTCCCGCCTCACGAAAATATTTGAAAGAATAGTCAAAGAGAAAATCTATGACTTCTTGGAAACACTAGAAAGATTCAACGAAAATCATCATGGATTCCGATCGGGAAGATCATGCTTATCACAACTTATAGAGCATTATAACAATATCCTAGATGCACTTGAAGGCAATGAAACCTATGATGTCATATACATGGATTTTGCTAAAGCTTTCGACAAGTGCGATCATGGTATAATAGCACATAAAATGAAACATATGGGAATAACAGGCAAAGTAGGAAAATGGATCTATAACTTCCTCAGAGAACGACTACAGGTCGTCAAAAGTCAAGGTATATCATCATCAGAATCAGAAGTACGCAGCTCAGTGCCACAAGGTACAGTGCTGGCCCCACTCCTGTTCATTATCATACTAAAAGACATAGACAGTGGAGTTAACAGCAACAGTGTAGTAACATCATTTGTGGACGATACAAAGATCAGCAGAAAAATTAGGGAAGTAAATGAAGTGGAGGCCTTGCAGAGGTACACTAACAAAATATACAAATGGTCAGACGGCAACAATATGACATTTAACACCGAGAAATTTCAGCTCTTCAGATATGGTAGAAATGAGGAAGTTAAACAGACTGCATATTATGCTCCAGATAGACAGGAAATTCAAGGAAGCACGAAAGGGGTCGACATAGGGGTAATAATGGTGAGGTCGAGTCCGGGGAGAGATGATGGGCCCCCACCGGGGAATACGGAGAATAAGGAGATGTATGTATAAATAGTTAAATTATGTAGTGGGCGCTTTTAGCACTAATGGTGAATCAATTTGAAACTTTTCCCATTCTAAAATATATTCTTTTAATGCTGAACTGAAAAAGGTATAAAGAAAAGACTGAAGGGCGGAGATTTCCCTAACACCTCTCTGGATTCTACTCAACCTCTACGTAGCTTTTACGGATGCCCGTCTTATAAAACACCGACAGTTGACTAGAGTGAGGCACTACCAGCAATGGAGGCTGCCATGTGATCTGGACAGAATAGAGAATTTGAACATAGAGTGGAATATAATACGACGAATGAATGAGGAATCTAGCTTCAACTTCTTTTTTTATTATCACTCGTGGCTCGACCCCATCTTTGTGATGTTTCCTGGAATGAAAGCAGTAGGAATTCATCTTTCGTTACTCCCAGTAACAACAGCTACAGTTGAGTGTTTTCGTCATTGAATATAATTTTGTGTTCTGAGAGAAGTCCCCCTTCTGCCTGATCAGGTGAATAAACTAATGAGCATAAGAATTGGAGGACTAAAAGTAGCAGGCACACGCGAAACCACCAAAGATGAAGTTTGAGAAATTCATTAAAAGTTGCGCAAAATTACAAGAAGCCAAGAAAGATGTCAATGTATTGCTTCATAGAAGGCAGGAGTAGCCAACTTGAATTTGTGAAATGATTTTAAAAGATGAGTCAAACCTAATAAAATGGGTGTGAAACATTTTTCAGTTTTTACTATGGTGCCATAAAGCCCACCTTCGCCCTTACGGTCTCACCCCTCGGCCCTCACCCCATTAAAAATTCGAACACCCCCTCTAATTTCAATTCCTGGGGAAAAAACTGTTGTAACCCCTCCCTCTGCTAACATTGTTGTTAATATTGTCTTTGGTAGCATGGAGAGACATTGATTGATGCGCATTATGGTGGGTTGGCGGGAGGCAAACCGCGAATGAAAACACCCACAAATCACGGTTAACTCCATGTTACGATCACGGATAAGTGCAAAATGGTAACAATTAGTAAGTCATGGTTAATTCAATTGACGACAGTGAATCACGGATAACCGCGTGAATAAACTGTGTGTGTGTGTACTGTATACCTCGTTAACCTTGTCGCGGTTCCGTGCGTCGGTCTCTCCTCACAAGAAGGTCAAGCTGGTGGCCCTGCCTCTAGGCCTGGCTTGGTGGAAGAACGAGTTGTTCTCTTGCGCTCTCCACCGCACATAGCCAGGTACACTCAGCTCATCTGGTACCATCCTCAGCCAGGCATCTAATCTTCTCTTAAAGACTTCAACTTTGACCCCTGTAACGTTTCTGAGGTCCTTAGGAAGCTGGTTAAAAAGTCTTGGCCCCCCCTGACAACCAAGCTATTTTCCTTCAATGTTGAGGAGGTCCCTTCTCAGGCCTTTAGTTTGAGAACACTACATATTCTGCCTTTCCTATTGTCCATCGTTGTTTGGATGGTAATTGGGTTCAGTTTGAGGTTTGGTACCAGTTTTTCGATCATTTTCCATATGTAGATTATGGTATACCTCTCTCTTCTTTCCAGGGAGTACAAATTTAGTTTACGTAGTCTTTCCCAGTAGTTGAGTTCATTGCAACCATCAATCTTTGCTGTGAAATGTCTTTGCGTTTCTTCTAGTTTATTAGTTTCTTCCTTTTTATATGCGGTCGTCAAAACTGAGTAGTATTCAAGGTTTGGTATGATCAGTGTTCTCAGCAGGGGAATCATTACTGTCTTGTCCCTTCTTTTGAAAGTTCTTAGTACCTGTCCCGCGACTCTTTTTGCTTTGTTTATTGCTATCTGATTTTGTGTCTTGAATTTGGCATCATCGGTCATTATTACCCCTATGTCGACCGCTTTCGTGCTTCTCTGAATTTCCTGTCTATCTGGAGCATAATATACAGTCTGTTTAATTTCCTCATTTCTACCATATCTGAAGAGCTGAAATTTCTCGGTGTTAAATGTCATATTGTTGTCTTCTTACCATTTGTATATTTTGTTAGTGTCCCTCTGCAAGGTCTCCACTTCATTTGCCTCCCTAATTTTTCTGATGATCTTTGTATCGTCCACAAATGATGTTACTATACTGTTGCTGTTAACTCCACTGTCTATGTCTTTTAGTATGATAATGAACAGGAGTGGGGCCAGCACTGTACCTTGTGGCACTGAACTGCGTACTTCTGATTCTGATGATGATACACCTTGAATTTTGACGACATGTAGTCGTTCTCTGAGGAAGTTATAGATCCATTTTCCCACTTTGCCTGTTATTCCCATATGTTTCATTTTATGTGCTATTATACCATGATCGCACTTGTCGAAAGCTTTAGCAAAATCCATGTATAAGACATCATAGTTTTCATTGCTTTCAAGTGTATCTAGGATATTGTTATAATGCTCTATAAGTTGTGATAAGCATGATCTTCCCGATCGGAATCCATGGTGATTTTCGTTGAATCTTTCCAGTGTTTCGAAGAAGTCATAGATTTTCTCTCTGACTATTCTTTCAAATATTTTCGTGAGGCGGGACGTCAATGACACTGGTCTATAGTTCTCTGCTTGAGATCTATTCCCACCTTTATATATAGGGAAAATGTTTGCACTTTTCAAGATGCTCGGTATTTCCACAGTGTCTAGGGATCTTCTCCATATCCAGTGTAAGGGTGTAGCCATTTCATTTTTACAGTTTTTTATTAATAGTGCGTTCCATTTGTCCGGACCTGCAGCTGAATGTTTTTTCATTTGTCCTATAGCTCTCGCTACATCTTCTGGGGAAATTATATATATATATATATATATATATGGTTTAACGAGATTAAAATTTTATGCGAAAACTGTTTGACCGAATTAAACTCTTTTACAGTATTTAAAGCAGAAAGAGACTACGAGAAGAGAATGAAAGAGGAAAGTGGGAACAAAGAACAGTTGAAAACGGAAGAAACGGAGAAAGGCGAAATAGAAAAAAATCAAATACCGTCACAAAACGAGGCCGAAAACACAGGCGACAAAGAGTGTAAAGACAACACATAGCATAAGGGCAACGAAGGACACAAACACAACTAGCTCAAATAGCACAAATAGGACAAGACGAGAGAGCACTCAAGAAAACGGAGTGAAACTGTCCCCCAATAAGGAGCAAAAAACAAAGGCCACGGGTAAATATGGGGAAGGAATTATATGTAGATATTATATAAAAGATAATTGCAGATTTAAAAGAGGACAATGTGTATATATGAACATCCCCCAATATGCAATTTCTTCTATAATAATGGTCATTGTAAATTTGGAGACAGATGTAAATTCTATCACCCGGACATTTGCAGGACTCAAAGAACAAAGGAAAAAGTTTAAATGACAATAGGAATAACAATAACAATAGGAACAAACAACAATAGGAACACAATAAGCGAACAAGAAAATTTTTTCAACATCGCGGACACTTTACGGATGCTAAATGTCATCCACATGCAGTTGACACAGCTGGAAACTCCCGAGCCAAACCGCTACCTGGCAAGAAGCTACCAGTGCAAGTAGACGGAAACGGATCTCTCTCGGAGGATCATAGGGCAACGAATCAAGAGATATCGAAGGAAAACTAACTTGAAATGCACAAGGGGCAACGAAAAACAGAGAACATAAAAATTGTCCTGGCTAATATTCAAGGAATAAGACCAAACCAATCACTCAATGAGGTTTCGTACCTGAAAGGATTTATGGTCGAAACAAGGGCGGACATCGCACGCCTCACAGAAACTCATCTTAAGGATTGCCAAGGAAATTGTGAAAACTGCGAACATTGTATTGATAGGAAAGAGATAAATATAGAGGGCTTCAACTTACTAAGAGCGGATAGAACGACGAGACGTAAGGTGGCTGTGCTATATATGTACAGGAAGGCCATATGACAGAGACGATAATATGTAAATCAAACAGCTATGTGGAACTCCTAGCAGTGAAAATAGAAAAACTAAACGTGATAGTAATAGTCATCTATAGACCTCCAAGCACCCCAGACGAAAAATTCTCGGAGGCCATTGATGACATCAGAAAACTATTAAAGGCCATAAACCCCCAATCCCCCAATATAATGATCTGCGGAGACTTTAACTTCCCATTTATAAAACACAAAAAGGTGGATAGGAATATATATATTCATCAGGACAAGGGGGGCACAAGAGAAGACCAGGAGCACGCAAAAATGTTGATGGCTCTCACAAATGAGTTTATGCTGACACAGGAAATAACAGAAAATACCAGAAAAAATAACTGCCTGGATCTGGTATTCACGAATAACACGAACTTGATTGCTGATATAAAAATAACCCCAACCATTATCCCAGACCACAACTTAATCGAGATATCAACAAATATGACGACAGCATTAACAGACAATACAGATATTGAGGAAAGAAATAAATTCGGGGCCTTTAACTTAAACTCGAAGACTATAAATTGGGAAGCAATCAGATCGCACATGGCCCAAATAGAATGGAGAACAATTTTCGAGAATAAAACAACTGAAGAAATGCTAACAACCTTGGAAGAAAAAACGCTGAGAATTTTAGAAAAATATGCTCCGAAATCACAGCCAAAAGGAAAGAGGAGCTGGCGAGAGAGGCAAAAGAGAAGACTTTTCCGCAAAAGAAAGAGAGCGGAGGCGAAGTTAGACAACTGCGGAGATAATGACAGGAAAGCAATAAAAGAAAAACTGGAGGGTATCGATAGGGAAATACAAGCCATGATTACGGACCATACAGAGAGGGAAGAGGAAAAGGCGGTAGAAGCAATAAAGGAAAATCCAAAATACTTCTATATTGCTATGCAAAAAGGAAAACAAAAACGCGCGCCGCTATTCGGCCCTTAAGGACGAGAAATAATAAATTAACCGATGATCCAAAAGAAATATCTGATACATTGAGAGCTCAATATGAATCAGTTTTCAGTACCCCAAAAAGTGACAAAGCGATACCTGATATAAATGCATTCTTTGAAGAGGACTTGCAAGGAGTGTATATAACAGACTTTGATTTGACCCCAGAAGATGTAGCGAGAGCTATAGGACAAATAAAACCACATTCAGCTGCATGTCCGGACAATTGGAACGCATTATTGATTAAAAACTGTAAAAATGAAATAGCTACACCTCTATACTGGATATGGAGAAGATCCCTAGACACTGGAGAAATACCGAGCATCTTGAAAAGAGCAAACATTGTCCCTATATATAAAGGAGGGGACAGATCTCAAGCAAAGAACTATAGACCAGTGTCATTGACGTCCCACCTCACCAAAGTATTTGAAAGAATAGTTAGAGAGAAAATTTATGATTTCCTGGAGACACGGGAAAGATTCAACAAAAATCAGCATGGATTCCGATCCGGTAGATCATGCCTATCACAACTAATAGAACACTACAACAATATCCTAGATGCATTGGAAGACAATGACAACTACATGTTATATACACAGATTTTGCTAAAGCTTTCGACAAATGTGACCATGGTATAATAGCACATAAAATGAAATATATGGGAATAACAGGCAAAGTGGGAAAATGGATCTACAACTTCCTCAGAGAACGTCTACAAGTCTTCAAAATTCAAGGTATCTCATCATCAGAATCGGAAGTACGCAGCTCAGTACCACAAGGGACAGTACCGCTCCCACTCCTGTTCATTATCATGCTAACAGACATAGATAGTGGAGTAAACAGCAATAGTATAGTAACATCCTTTGCAGACGATACAAAGATCAGCAGAAAAATCAGCGATGTACATGACGTGGAGGCCTTGCAGAGGACACTAACAAAATATACAAATGGTCAGAAGACAACAACGTGTCATTTAACACCGAGAAATTTCAGCTCTTCAGATATGGTAGAAGCGAAGAACTTAAACAGACTGCATATTATGCTCCAGATAGACAGGAAATTCAGAGAAGCACGAAAGCGATCGATCACGGGATAATAATGGCAGATGATGCGAAATTTGAAACAAAATCAGGTAGCGATAAATAAAGGAAAAAGAGTCGCCGGACAGGTACTAAGAACGTTCAAGAGAAGGGACAGGACAGTAATGATTCCCCTGCTAAAAACACTGATTATACCAAAACTTGAAAACTGCTCAGTTTTGACGTCCCCATATAAAAAGGAAGAAACTAATAAACTAGAAGAAACGCAAAGGCATTTCACAGCCAAGATTGATGGCTGCAAAGAACTCAACTACTGGGAAAGACTACGTAAACTAAATCTGTACTCCCTGGAAAGAAGAAGAGAGAGGTATACCATAATCTACATATGAAAAATGATCGAAAACCTGGTACCAAACCTAAAACTAAACCCAATTACCATTCAAACAACACTGAAAAATAGGAAAGGCAGAATGTGTAGTGTTCCCAAATTAAGGGCCCGACAAGGGACCTCCTCAACTCTGAAGGAAAATAGCTTGGTTGTCAGGGGGCCAAGACTTTTCAACCAGTTTCCAAAGGACCTCAGAAACGTAACGGGAGTCAAAGTTGAAGTCTTCAAGAGAAGACTAGATGCCTGGCTCAGGACGGTACCAGATGAGCCGGGCGTGCCTGGCTATGTACGATGAAGAGCACAAGAAAGCAACTCGCTCCTCCACCAAGCCAGACCTAGAGGCGGGGCCACCATCTTTACCTCCGTGTGAAGAGAGACCAACGCACGAAACAACATAAGGTTCATAAGGTATATATTGGTTGTAGCCCTCATCTCGGCTCCGTGGTGTTGATGGGATGAGCTCGTAAAAGTCTATACTTAGACGATTGGCGGTTGTGGTGCTGTGGTGATGGTTGTAGCCCTCATCTCGCTACGTTGTGTTGATGGGATGAGGTCCTAAAAGTCTATCCTTGGTTGTAGCCCTCATCTCCCCATGTACTGGGATGAGCTCCTAAAAGTCTATCGTGGTTGTGGTGATAGTTGTGGTGAGGCGTTCTTTTTGTGTGGTAGTTATTCGGTATGCTCGTATATATTTTGCTATTGGGGGCTTTACATACATCTGTTTAAATACGTTGTGTGTGTGTGTGTGTGTGTGTGTGTGTGTGTGTGTGTGTGTATGTGTGCTTTTAATTCGCCCGAAGGTTATTAATGTATGCAAGCCAATTATGCCTTCTAATTCTTCTAAGCCAACTGCCAAATGGCTGATTAAGCCAACTGCCTGAAATACACTTATAAGCCAAGGGATGCTGTCAAGAAATCTTATTATGAGTCTGCGTCTCGCAGACGAAGGATGGTCTCTTCCTCTCTTAGGTTAGGTATACTCCTTTGGGGGGTGAGGCCGTCCCACATTCTCCCCCAAAGTCTCTTCTCTCTCTCTTAGGTTAGGTGGACACCCCCTTCCTCTTTTTTGCACCCTGTGGCGTGGGGGATGGCACCTTGCAACAAGAGGATTTGGCACTGGCATTCATTTAATCAACATTGCAATTGCTCTGCACTCTACCATTTTGCGGTCATACTACTAGTCCAAAGCCAGAAATCACATGGGGTTAAATCAGGTGATCTGGCTGGCCACTCGATGGAACCTCACTGCTGAAGCCATCTTCTTTCAATATTTGTATCCAGAATCTCACGGGCAGCTGTAGAGTAATGTGACGGCGCTCTATCATGTTAATAAAGCCAATTCCTGCCAAAGCCATTAGTAAACTGTGGCAAAATTGGTCTCTCACTCTCTTGCAATAGCGTTTTCAATCCATCGTATCTCTCGATATGCCAAAGGAAACGAGTCCTGAATAAACAATGAACGCCCAAACTGCTAGTGAGGCAGTTTTCATGGGTTTACTCAATCGTATTTTGGGATTTTTTCTCGCCCAGCAGTGAACGTTGTTTGTTTCCTTTACTCGTTAAACCGAATACACATTCATCTGAAAATTTGATCTTTAGAAGCAAATCTAGAACACTGTTGAACTTTTGTCTCACTGTTTCAGCAAACTGCAGCCGTCTATCAGAATCATGAGCTGAGAGTAAATGGGTTTGTAATCGTGGTACTTCTTGATTTCAATACTTTTGCTACTGAAAATTTGGAAATACCCAATTCCTTTGCGAGTTTTCTCGTTGAAGTTGTTGGATCGATTTCAAAAGTGGCGAGGAATTTTTCTTTGTTGTTGTCTCCTGTCGCCGTTACTGGCCTTCCGCTTCTTGAACGATCTTTTACCAGACTCCCTGTTTCCGAAAGTTTAAGCTTCCAGTATCGAAGAGTGGTTTCATTTGGTGGTGGTTTATTATATTTTTGTTAAAATAAACGTCAGCTTTTTTTCACAATTATTATACGAAATAGCCCACGATACAAGTTACATTTTTTATTAATTGCTGTATTCCATACTTACTGACATGGCGCTGACTGAAGCTAGGGCCTAGAGCCTTCCTGTTCTAGCCTAGGGTCATTCCTGACCTTGTATAGTTGTTTTGAAAAGTATTGCATACACTGCAGCGATATCATTGGAATTTATTTATTATTAACAAATTATTTGCATGTATAAAATTCTTTGACTTTTCTCCACCCTTTACATGCAAAGCTATCACGCTGGTAAGGTGATGAAGTGCTTCTACAGGAAAGGGTTGAAACAGGAATTGAGAAAGGAAATCAGATTCTCCACACCGTACCCTCGCCCTTCACATGCACCAAGCCACCTAAGAGAAGGAAGAGAAAAAAGAGAAATAGGGATGGCAGAAACGCAACCTGACCTCACCTAATCCATGCTATGCCTTTTTTTATTTTTTTGTTCATTAGTAAATTATGTATTTCAACAAACTTATCTAGTCTATTAACAGGCAAGTATGTGAGCGTGTTTTATGTAATTGGATTTCTGTGATGTGTACTTGTAAGGGTAAATGTTTAAAGAAACTTCTCCTGGGTTATGTTATAATACTACTGTATTTTCAAAGTACTTATTTAATCGATTTTCAAACATTATTTGTGGGAAGTCTTAAACTCTGGGTGTATTCAGAACTTTTCCCGGCCTATTTTCAAACATATTTACACTTTGGCTTGAAACAACCTCCGAGGGAAATTGGTTCTAGATATTAACTATTTTATAGAAGAAATTAAGGCAGATGGAGGTACTAAATTTTTTAGTTCTAATTTAAAGCGATTACTGTACTTTTTGTAGGACTGGTATTAACTGAGAATAATTTCCTGTAGCCTTCCCTGTCTATTCCATTGAGCATCTTGAAAACTTGAATAAGCTGACTGCGCACCTTCTGGTCTTTAAAGTAAACAGATTTAAGCACTCTAATCTACGTTCGTAGTTTTGAGGTCTCAGTGAAGGGGTCAGTTTTGTGGTTCTTTCTCGTACCCTTTCCAACCTTTCTAGTATATCTCTCCTAAGGAACGGAGACCAAAACTGCACACGATACTCGAGTGAATTGTAAAGGGATATTATAATCTTATTTCTAAATTGGAACATTTTTAATATAACCTAGTATTTTTATGACCCTCTTTACGACTTCTGCATTGTGCTTTGACGGTTTGAGATCATTACTGATATAAACTCTTAGGTTTTTCTCTAGACTACTCTCAGTCAAGTTTCTCTCCAAGAGAGAGTAATCGGTCTTCGGGTTCTTGTAACCTATGTGCATTACCTTACATATGTTCAAGTTGAATGTCATCTGCCAAATACCAGACCATTCGTCCAACCTATCAAGATAATTTTGAAGTGTTCTTACGCTCTTCACATTAACTACACTACAGGGTGTCTTAGAAGTCGCTCATCATAGGCTTTATCCAGATTTAGAAGGTTTACATGTTAGCCTATAGTGCGCGACCTATGAGACACCCTGTATTTCCTAATTTGGTATCGTCTGCAAATTTAGAAATTGTACTTAGAAACTCAACGTCTGTATCGTTAATGTAGATGGTAAAAAGTAAAAAAAAACAGAACGCAGCCCTGGGGAACCCCACTGGTGACAGGGTCCCACTCCGAAGCCACTCCACTTATTACCACTCTCTGTTTTCTATTTCTTAAACAATCTTCAATCCACTTGGAAACGAGCCCAGTAATTACTAGTCCTCTAACGTTAGTCATCAATCTCGCGTGAGAGACTTTGTCAAAGGCTTTTTAAAAGTCGAGATACACTATATCTATTGTTCTAGTTGTGTTGTATAAAGTATGCGTATTATGGAAAATTTCTAACAGGTTTTTTAGACAAGATCTACATCGCCTGAATCCATGTTGAGAATCAAAAATTAAATTGTTTGATTCGAGGTGATATATGATACATTTTATAATAATAGATGCCAACAGTTTGCCGACAATTGACGTTAAATTGATCTGGCGGTAATTACAAAGATTTGGTCTCTAACCCTTTTTAAAAACTGGTGTTACATTTGCTAATTTCCCGTCGGTTGGAGCTTTCCTTAAAGTTGGAAACTTTCCTTTCCCTAAACCTGTTTTGAATATGGTTACTAAATCATCAACAATATTGTGGCTAACCTCTTTTAATACTCCTGGAAGAAGTCAGGAACGGGTGATTTGTACTTATTCATCTTGTCAAGTAGTTGCTGTACCTCATCTCTCGTAAAACTTATGGTCTCTAAGGGATGGTCATCGTCATACGTAATCCGTGGATTTGGTAATTTAGTTAAATCTCCATCTGTAAAGACTGTAACGAAGAACTCTTAATATATTAGCTTTATCTGTATCACTGAATTTCAGTATGCCATTTATATCTTTAAGGGAACTTATAGGTTGCTGCCAGAGGTTACTTCAGTCATATCACTGTCTCCAGGGTCATTAAATGGTGGCAGAAGACAGGTAGTTATGAAGCAAGAGCACGGTCAAGATATCCAAGAGTCAGTTCAGAGCCCCAGGATCGCTTTCTCTGTTAATCCAGTCTGCGCGAAAGGACGGCCAGCAGTGTGCACCTGCAGAGGGTTTGGCAGAAAGCAGGCGTGCAAGCACACACAGCCAGAAGGCGTTTAGTAGAGTATGGTTTGTCATCACGCAGGCCTGCATAAAAGCCTCGTAGTCGGAAGAACGTCCAGGACCGTCTCAAAAATTTTTAGTAAATATAAGGAGTGGACTGAGGATGACTGGTGTAAAGTCATTTTCTTGGACTAATCCCCTTTCAATTGCTTCGCCGTGTCCGCAGAAGAAAAGTCGAAAGTTTCAACTTGAAGTGTAGGCTACCCACGACGAAGCATCTCGAGACTTTTACCATCTGGGGTGCTTTTTCCGGTCGAGTACGAGGACAGCGATGAACAAGAAATGGTACCTCCAAACCCTTCAAGATCATCTGCTAATGACATCACGACTCCAGTTTTCAGGTTTCTTCTTCCAGAATGGTGGTGCACCTTGTCACCGAGGAAAAGAAGTGAAGAAGTGGTTGGATGATTATAACATCACTCCTCTAGTGGGGTTTCCTAGAAAATCACCGAATCTTAACCCAGTCGAGAATCTCTGGGAGATTGTCAGTCAGGCGATACGAAAAGGCAGCCACGAAACATATATTTTCACACACACACACACACACACACACACACATATATATATACATTTTAACTGCAAACAACACACAGTATAATTAATGTAAAGAACGACGCTTGTGTAGAAGAACGTTCCGCACAAGATGAAGAGGAAGAACGAACAAATGAAAAATGAGGTTACCACCCGGGAATCGAACCCGGGATCTTCCGATTGCCGGTCAGATATGCTATCCACTACACCATGGGTCTCGATTAATCCATGGTGTAGTGGATAGCATATCTGACCGGCAGTCGGAAGTTCCCGGGTTCGATTCCCGGGTGGTAACCTCATTTTCATTTGTTCGTTCTTCCTCCTCATCTTGTGCGGAACGTTCTTCTACACAACGTTGTTCTTTACATATATATATATATATATATATATATATATGTGTGTGTGTGTGTGTGGTTCTGAAAAACTGAGGAAAATGTCTTAAGGTGGTTTGCACATGTTGAAAGAATAAAAGATGATAGCGTTGTGAAAAGATTGTATTCTTATACAATCTTTTTACAACTTTATCATCTTTTATTCTTTCAACATGTCGAAACCACCTTAACACATTTTCCTCAGTTTTTCAGACCCCCCCCCCCCAACACACACATATATATAAAAGTGGTGTGTGTGTGTGTATGTAAAAATATATGTAAAAATAAACACTGATAATTCTTATATTCATATATTCTTATATTCTTATATTCATTTTTGCATATAGAGTCCAAACTCGTGTAATGCTGTCTGTATATGAAACACAAGTTCAAATAAAAAAAATTATTTTCTTTCTATTTTATTTACGCTGAATATTTAATGAATTATTTATTTTTAAATTACTTAATCACTTTCTTAGATTTAGCTTAATAATGTAATCGTGTTAAATTCTTCAGTGTTCATTTTCTTTATACATTCTTTCTTCATTGTAAAAGATGAAGTCATGTCTTGCTGAACACTTAATTTTGAGCATTTATTTTTGGTTCATATGCATAAGGCATATTTCAATTTCCATTTTTCGTTAACTCGGCAGATCATGATAACATCAGATCTGTCAATATGTGGTTTAAAATAAAAATATGGCTTCATCTTCAAATATCTTGCTTATCTGTCTAGACATTGCTACAGCTAAAATATTTACCTTACCTTCAAATATTTTGCAAAATAATTCAGCCCATTGAGAATAAAAAACAAAACAGGTCAGCATTAAATAATGATGTCAGCAAAATTTATGTATACAGGGTGATTCAGCAAAGAGTACATTAAATTGGAGGATGAAATCCTTGGATAATTCTAAACTACAATGTCTCTATGGTAAAATGTCAGATTCTGCATAGTTTCCATGTTACAATATATTTAAGATGTTGTATTAATGAGAGTGAATATGAAGTGAAACCCTCATAGGTTTTTGTAATCATTTATTTACAGATCTCTACAGTGTGACCCCTCTTTGTTACAACCTAAAGGAAATGTTCAAAGTTGCCCCCTTCTGCCTCAATGCAGGCCTGTACACGTCGTACCATTGAATGTCTGACGCGTTCCAGAAGAGAACATTTAGCCCGAGCATCATGGGAATATCTGGATACTGTTTATCCCAACAGGTGGATAGGGCGTGGTGGCCCCGTTTCCTGGCCACCCCGCTCCCCAGATCTTAACCCTTTGGATTTCTACCTGTGGGGCCATTTAAAGACATTGGTGTATGATACAGAGGTTCAAACAAGAGAGGAATTATGACCACGTGTTCGTGACAGGTGCGAGCAAATTAAACATAGTCCAGGCATTCTGGAACGCGTCAGACATTCAATGGTACGACGTGTACACTGTACAGGCCTGCATTGAGGCAGAAGGGGGCAACTTTGAACATTTCCTTTAGGTTGTAAGAAAGAGGGGTCTAAATATCGCTGCATTCTACTTTTTACAATTTTTTCAAAAATTTTGCTTAACACAGATAATGAACACACCGGCCTGTAATTTATTGCTAGTGTAGGATCGCCCTCTTTAAAAAGGGGTGTTATACAACCACTTTTTAGCATCGACGGGAATATTCCTTTGGAAATACTTTGATTGATAATTTTAGCCAAAGTTACAGATATCTTATCTTTAACAAGTTTCAATATAGGTACAGGAATGTTATGAATGTTATTTTTTGTATTTTTTAATTTACCAATAATATTCCGGACCTCAGTAGAGGTAGCAGGAACAAAAGAAAATGAATTTAGTGGGCTGGGTGGCATACTGTATGTTCTAGAGGTGAGTGATCATTATTTATTAATAGTGAGCGAAGCTTATCCGCTATTGAAGTAAAATGTGCATTTAAAGAGTCTGCAATAGCAGTATCATCAGTAATTGCTTTAATATTAACATTTAATTTCTCTATTGAATTTTTCTTAATTTGTTTTCCGAGAAGATTGTTTATGGTTGTCCAAGTGTTTTTCATGTCTCCTTTATGTTTGGAAAATTGATTATTATAATAGTTATATTTTGCAATTTTGATTATTTTAGTTAATTTGTTTCTGTATTGAGTATATTGTATTTTAGGAATTTTGCTCTGTCATTGCAATTTGAATAATTTATCTCTGTTCTTTATTGCAGTGATAATTCCTGAAGTAATCCATGGATTTGCGACACTTTTGGGCGAAACTGTTTTTCTCCTTAAAGGAAAGCAAATATTAAAAATATGGAATAAGGTGTCATAGAAGTTACCCCTTTTTATTTGATGTAGTCAATCCGACGCAAATGCAACGAGTCTTTTGCTTATATTGAGGTTCTGGATATAGTAGGCAAGGTGTAGCTGTAACCCCTAGATCCTGTCCCAAAACTGGATCCTATCTGCTTTGCAGATAGCTGGTGAGGGAAGCTATATTTTTGGGACCTCATTGCGAGTGACCCGTTGGCCAGGTCGTGCTAACAACATGAAAAAGAAAAAACTATAGTGTTTGTCATTTACCATTACTTATTCGAACTATAGTGGATTTAATTTTCCAGGAAGAGTTCCTTGTTCCGTGCACGGTCTGTGTGTATCATGAAGAAACCTCAGGGAGCCATTCTGAGTTCAATCCCATATATATATATATATATATATATATATATATATATATATATATATATATATATATATATATGCACACGAGGGCCAATCAATATATTTTGCCCCACCAAGTTTCCTTGTAAGTTCCAGAAATTTTACACAAGTAGTTACATACCTTTTTTACAAGTTTATATTTTTTCACATAGTCTCCATCCTTTTCTACAGCTTTCATTCACCTCGAAACAAGGGCCTTTATTCCTTGCTGGTAAAAGTCCGCTTGGTTCCGCTGGAGCCACCTCTTAACCTCCTCAACAACCTCATTTGTCACTCCGAACTTTTCTTCCACAAACAGCATCCTTCATTGGCCCAAACAAATGGAAGTCTGAAAGTGCCAAATCCAGCCTGGATGGAGGGTGGGGTAACACGTCAAGCGCATTTTTGTGATGGCCTCTCTTGTTTGCAAACTGTTGTGTGGTCGTGCGTTATCGTGCAAAAGAAGGACGTCTTCCAGTTTTTCTCCGGTCAAACTCGATTTATACGTCTCTGGGGTCTCTGTAGGGTAGCAATATATGCCTTTGAGTTGATTGTTTCTCCTTTCTTCATAATGTCCATCAGAATCACCCCTTTCATCCTTTCATGTCCCAGAAGATGGTGGCCATAACCTTTCGTGCAGAGGGAGCCATTTTGAACTTTTTCTTGCGTGGGGGGTCTGCGTGATGCCACTCCATGGATTGGCGTTTTGTTTCAGGTTCAAAGTGGTGTACCCAAGTCTCATCCCCAGTCACAATTCGTGAAAGGAAGTCAGCCCCTTCTGTCTCGTATCGAACCAACGACTCAGAAGCAATTTCTTTTCTTTGGGCTTTGTGATCTTGTCAGTTGGCGAGGAACAAACCGTGAACACACTTTTGAGTATCCCAGTTGATGAATTATCGTATTCACACTTCCTTCACTAATTCCTAGCTCCAGTGATAACTCCTTGTATGTGACGCGCCGATTTGATCGAATGATGTTGTTAGCACGTTGCACAGTGTGAGATGTCACAGCCGATGCCGGGCGACCGCTGCGTGGCTCATCATCGAGGCTGGCTCTCCCTCTCTCCAATGATCTCACACGTTTAGACCAGCGTCCAACTGTGCTTCGATCAACCACAGCATCTCCGTAAACGTTTTGTAGACGTTTGTGAATATTTCCAACTGTTTCCTTCTCCGCGGTTAAGAACTCGATAACAGCTCTCTGTTTACGACACACATCACTGTCAGACGCCATTTTCGAAACTGCGTTAACCATCGGTTTTATACAAGGAGGGGAGGTTCGAAGTGGAAAAATCCGGTTATGTGAAGCACAAATAGTTCAAACTTACGGCCCAAAAGAGATTTGAGCCCCATGGCCTATTATTTAGCTCGAAAAAAGGGTGGGGCAAAATATATTGAGTGCCCCTAGTATACCTTTTCACCTTTCAAAGCTTCCGCGCGATGATTCTTCATTTCACGAAAGTCAAGCTTGTCGCCCCTCCTCTCTCAGTATATATATATATATATATATATATATATATATATATATACAGTATATTGTGTGTTTCTACCTAGTGGTGTACGAACGTTTTGTTTCCGCTCTGTGTAATATCGAAATAACTAGTGTTTATAAGTTCAGCGGTAAATTCTATCTTATACCAGTGTGTGTATGAAATACTAGCGAATTCGCAATAACAATTTATTAAGTGAAAGCCGGTGGCCTATAGCTTGTACACAGAAACAACATCAATTGAAACATAAATTGAAAACACTTCGAACGGAAAAACAGCTCCTGATATTTGTACATTAGGCCTATAGAGGACAAAAGGTCAGACACAATTTGGAAGAGCCACAAAACGAAGGTCGAGTTATCGAGAGAAATTTGAGAAGCGAGAAAAGACGAAAGAGGAAAGAAAATAAAGGAAAGAGGAAAAGGAAAAATGAAAGAGGAAAATAAAGGAAAGAATTGCAAAAAATACCAAGAAATGTATAAATTGCGAGAAATCCAGAAAACTGAATAGAGCTGTGTTATGTTTAATGGAATGCTCTGCACATCAGCTCTGTGATTGCAAAAATGAAGCAGACCAGACCTAGGGCTTAAAATGTTTTCTGTGCAATACCTTTAAACACTACGAATGCATGAACTTAGAATAAACAGGAAAATGATAAATAGAATAAATAACAAAATCAAAGGCCTTTATGGTTTCTTGTGCGTCAAGTGCATGGAAAATAATAGGAAATTAGTACAAAGGGGAATACAAAGTGTTGAAATAGAAGAACCAAGTTCAGCAGTTTTACGACAGAAAACCAGGAAACAGCAGAAAACGCCGGCACAACCGAAAACAAAAATGAGATGGACAACACACTAGAGGGAGGGGCGAAAGCAGCCTCAGATAAAGAAATACCCACGGCAAAAGAGAGAGATACGGAATACACGCTGAAGAAAAAAAAACCACTGAGTAGGGAAGAAGTGGTGGCGGAGAAGAAGAAGGAAATTGAATCACATAAGACTCAGAGGGAATTTAAACGACGGGCCATATGCGAATAATATAAAACAGGTTCGTGCAAATATGTCTCAAACTACATATACAATCACCCCCCAAAATGCTTCTATATGATGAGGAATGGAAAATGCAGGTACGGACGGACCAAACTGCAACTTTTTTCACCCTCGTATGTGCAGACAGTCAATTACGGAGAAAAAATGCCTGAACATAGAGTGTCCGTATTTTCACATCAAAGGTACGCAAAGAAGAGAACGGGAAAAAACGGATCATATTCGACATAGAAGTAATAACATGAGTAATGAAACATATTTTTTAGAAGAAATGAGGATAATAAAAGCACAGCTTGCCCTTCTAACAAGGAAAGAGAGAACGCCGCAAATATATGCACCACAACATTACGCACATCACCCTTCTATTCAACACCACCCACCAATAATACAACAACCACAGTAGTATCACGGGCCGCAACCCCAATATTCCCAAATGCAGCAGCCCAACCAATAACACCAAAGAGGAACCGACATCGACCAGGAAACGATCATCAGTTAAGAAAATCGAACACGAAGATTAGAAACCCGGTAAATGTATTATACACAAATATACAAGGCCTCCGTACCGACCATGCAGACTGCAAATGACAATACTTGCAAAATTTAGCTACGGAAACCAGCATAGATATCATATGCCTAACGGTAACACACTTATATAAGTGCGAAAAAGGCTGTGAAAACTGCATCGAGAATACTGAAATAGCATTGCTGGACTACAACAGATACAGAGCAGATAGAGTGGCTAGACGAGGGGGAGGGTGTTGTTTCTACGTGAAAAACACATACACATGTGAGGTGAAGGTAAACAAATCAAACAGCACAGTCGAAGTTCTTATATTAGAAGTAAAAGAACTGGACCTAACCATTATGGACATCTACAGACCACCAAACACCACAAAAAGTTAATTCCAATTTGCCACTAATAAAATACAAAACATGTTACAATTACTTGAAACTTTAGCAACAAATATTCTAATTTGCAGAGATTTTAATTTCCCATTCATAACATGGAAGAAAAATGACGAAGGCATATATGTTGAGAAGTTTCATTGCAACATTCCAAAAGATGATAGAACCCAAGCAATAATGCTATTAGATATGATGGAACATTACTCCCTTACTCAGGAATTCTGTGAAGCCACTAGGAAAGAGAACGTTTTGGATTTAATTTTGACAAATAACAATGAGGTAATAATAAATAAAAAGGCAACGCACACAAATTTCTCCGACCATAACCTAATCGATATACAACTGAAGTTAGCACCCAGAGGTCTGAAAACACATCCCAGAGAGGCAGAAGGAATATTTGAAGGCTTAAACATAAATTCAAAGAAAGTAAATTGGGAAAACGTAAATAAAGATTTAAAGGAGGTAAATTGGGAATTGCTACTTCACGAGAAAAATCCACAAGAAATACTATGTATAATAGAGACTGAAACCAAACGTATAATACGGAAAGAAAACGTAGCAAGCTCGAAAGGAAAATCAGGACTCTATTCAGGCAACGAAGACAAACCGTAAAACAGCTCCACAGATGCAAAACTGATGCAAGGAGACTCAAACTAGAGAGGAAACTAAGCGAAATAGAAATGGACCTAAAGCAAACATTCATACATAAGACAAACGAGGAGGAAAACAAGGTAGCAGAAGACAAAAAATAACCGAAAATACTCCTACACATTTGCGAAAAGGAAAATGCATTGCAAAGAAAGTACTGGTCCGTTGATAGACGGGGAGGCCAAACACACAAATGACCCCAAAAAAATGAGCGAACTGCTTAAGGAACAATTTAACTCTGTGTTTAGCACCCCTAAGTCCGAGATAAAAATTGAAAAAGCAGACGAATTTTTCGACATTGATACAAATCAGCCAAGGACAAATTTTGGCACAAACCTATTAATGGACTTAGAGTTCTCGGAAGGAGATGTATGATAATTAAGGCTCTATCACAGATGCGAGACAATTCGGCACCAGGGCCAGACACATGGAGTGCCACGTTTCTGAAGAAATGCATAGAGAATATTGCCAAACCGCTATACTTACTATGGAGGAAATCACTCGACACAGGACAAATTCCACTGCCATTAAAGAACGCGAACATTGTCCCTTTATTTAAAGGTGGTAACAGAGCAATGCCCAAGAATTATCGGCCGGTAGCTCTCACCTCACACCTTATAAAGTGCTTTGAACGTATAATTAGAAGCGAAACTACCTACTACCTACAAGAAAAGAACTTATACAACCCAAATCAACTTGGTTTCAGGGTTGGAAGATCATGCCTATCACAGCTATTAGACCACCAGGAGAAAATATTGGAAACACTGTGTCGAGGACAAAACATTGATGTAATCTATACTGACTTTGCTAAAGCCTTCGATAAGTGTGACCATGGAATTATAGCACATAAACTTAAGAATACAGGAATTACTGGAAAGCTGGGAAGATGGATATTTAATTTCTTGACGCAAAGAACACAAACAGTGGTGGTAAATGGAGTCAAATCGGAACTCTCAGAAGTAGAGACCTCTGTCCCACAAGGGACAGTACTAGCTCCCTTGCTGTTCATAATAATAATTGCAGATATCAATGACAGTTTTATATCATGTTTCGCAGATGACACAAAGATATGCAAGCAAATATTGAACGAAGGTGACATAGAAAGATTACAAAACGACATTGAAACATTATTCCAGTGGGCAGAAGACAACAATATGAAGTTCAACGAAGAAAAATTCCAACTTCTAAGATATGGTCATAAAAAGGAGCTACAGAAAAAAGGGCACAAAACTCTGCAAGCCAAACAGATAACACCAAATCCACAAGTCAGGGATCTTGAAATAATAATGTCGTCGGATACAGAATTCAGAGAGTACTATAACATCAAAATTAAAACGGCTAGAAATATGATGGGAATCATCTGGAGAAGCTTCAGCAGCAGAGAAGCAAACATCATGCTCAAATTATGGAAGAGTCTAGTTCTACCAATAATTGAGTATTGCTCAGTACTCACAAGCCCAAACAGAAAACGAGACATTGCGAACATTGAAGCTATACAAAGGAATTTTACGTCTAAGACAGAGGAAACGGAAGGTGAAGACTACTGGTCTCGACTACAATCACTTAAATTCTACTTTCTCGAAAGAACACGCGAGCGGTACACAATAATATACATATGGAAAATACTTGAGGGCTCTGTCCCTAACCTTAGAAATGAAATAGAAACAAACTAGAATGAGAGAAGAGGCAGATTTTGTACGGTCCCAGCTGCGGTGGGACAAGGGGGCCATGAAAACGAGGATGGAAAATACCCTCAGAATACGAGGCCCAAAGCTTTTCAATGTCCTACCTAAAGAAGTGAGGAATCTCCAGCACACCGACCTGAATAACTTCAAGAACCTGCTGGACAGATTCCTGTGCAAAGGCCCTGACCAGCCATGCGTGGCTGGCTACGAGGGCAGGAGGAGATCAGACAGCAATTCCCTCCTTCACCAAATCCTGCAAATGAGGCGGGATGCTGCAGAGGGGTCTATCGTAAGTCGATCCTGAACCGTTCTTGTACATTCATTTTCATAAGGTTCTGCAACCGTTAGTTCAACGAAATAGATAGGAACTTTATAAACACCCTGTATATATATATATATATATATACTTACTTACTTTAGGTTACTTTAGGTGAGTTTGAACGAAGGTTCAGGATCGACCTGCGGTCGACCCCTCTGCAGCATCCCGCCTCATTTGCAGGATTTCGTGAAGGAGAGAATTGCTGTCTGATCTCCTCCTGCCCTCGTAGCCATCCACGCATGGCTGATCAGGGACCACTGGCCGATAATTCTTGGGCATTGCTCTGTTACCACCTTTAAATAGGGGGACAATGTTCGTGTTCTTTAAGGGGAGTGGAATTTTTCCAGTGTCGATTGATTTCCTCCATAGTAAGTATAGCGGTTTGGCAATACTCTCTTTGCATTTCTTTAGAAACGTGGCACTCCATGTGTCTGGCCCTGGCGCTGAATTGTCTCGCATCTGTGATAAGGCCGTAATTACATCTCCTTCCGTGAACTCGAAGTCCATTAATAGGTTTGTGCCGGAATTTGTTCTTGGTTGATTTGTATCAATGTCAAAAAATTCGTCTGGGTTTTTCACTTCCATCTCGGACTTAGGGGTGCTAAACACAGAGTTAAATTGTTCCCTAAGCAATTCGCTTATTTCTTTCGAGTCATTTGTGTATTCGGCCTTCCCGTCTATTAACGGACCATATATATATATATATATATATATTAGGGTGTCCCAATTTTCTTTCTTAACACGAACTGACCACTCGTGTCATGCCCGGATGTGGTTTGGGCTAAAGCATTGGCTGTGTGATTTTTAACTCGATCAGATGATATTTAGAGGTCCCGACGTTTGATGACTTTTTTTTAGTTTTCAGAATTGATCATTATGGCGTTGACAATATCAAACATCAAGTTGTGGCTTCTTGAGAGGTCTCCGATAGCAGAGCTGGCTAAATCTCGATTACCAAGTAATATGGACGTGTTGCTCCTTTTCTTCTACCATCACCGCGACCAAAAGAAGACAGATTCCAACAGTGTCAAGGCTGTAATATCGGCTGTATTAGAAATCTGGGCTAGAGCCAACTCGAATCTGGCAACAACCTCCGTTCATGCCTCGACTAAACTGAAAGCTTTGGTTCAGAGGTATCGAAATTTGCATAAAAACAAGAACAAGACTGGAATGACTTACAATATGCAGCGGGATGTATTCTTGGCTGATATGGAGGATATTTTTGATGTCGCCCGCTCAGAAGTTCTGGATCGGGGAGATATCCCTCTTGAAGACAAGGAATTCCTCATTTCCCAAAGGGCAGATCGACATACGAGTTACATGGGAGGTGAAGATAGAAAATATAATGCAGCCACAATGAAAAGACAGGAAAGGGAAAGAGCTCTTGAGCGGGCACACCGGCGTCAAACGGAGGAGGCTCTAGCTGTAGGAGTCACAGAAGAGGCTACCGACAGCAGTTCTAGCACATCGTCAGCTGACAGTGGAAACGAAGCCGTCACTTGTGGACTTAAACTTTCGAAAGCTCCCAAACATGACAGACTAAAAGAAAGTCTGAGTGATCTTGACCTGGCAGCAACTTGGGATCGCGAGGGCCTTTCTGTTCGACAGGCAACATCAGCGTTTGCTGCGACTGCAAAATCCCTAGCTCTCGGTCCTGACAGTGTTCCATCAAAGAGCACGGTTCACCGCTTCCGACAAAAGGCCCGTACAATGATAGGGACCAATGTTATTGGCCACCTCGAGCAGCTTCCACCTCGACTGCAGATCCACTGGGACACAAAGATACTCACTGACATCGAACAGGAGGGTAAGTCAGTCGATCGGATTGCTGTTGTGGTGACTGGGGATGGTGTGGAAGAGCTATTAGGAGCACCGAAAATAATAGACGGCACAGGACAGCAAATGGCAAGCGCAGTCCATCAAGCGCTCACCCTAGTCGGAATTGAGGACAAGATCATAGGCATGGTGTTTGACACGACGGCATCAAACACAGGGATAGTGCAAGGTGCGTGTGCGCGTTTGGAAGCGGCATTGGGAAGATCTCTTTTATGGTTTGCTTGCCGTCATCACGTTCACGAAGTGATTCTCAAGGATGTCTTCGTCGTGTGCCTAGGAACACCACCAAGTCCTCAAATCCCACTTTTCAGGAGATTCAAGGAGGCCTGGCCATCAATGAACCACTGTCAGTTGGATGCATTTGACAAGGACGAGGTGGCTAAAGCCTTCATAAATGACAATGCTTGCCTTTCACAAATGCGACTTGAGGTAATAGACTATCTCCGCGATGCCCTAATAAGTGGTAATCATCCTCGAGAGGATTATGAAGAACTTCTTCGACTGAGCCTCTTGTACCTCGGAGACGACGTAGGACGTTACAAGCTTCGGCCTCCAGGGGCTTAACATCAGGCCAGATGGATGGCCAAAGCTATTTACTACCTGAAAATAGCATTACTGCAGTCCCAGTTCTCCGAACTTCGTCTCCAAGAACTGCAAGGGGTTCGCCGTATGGCTCTCTTCGTGAGCCCTGTATACGTGCGTCACTGGCACGAGGCTCCCATCGCCATCAAATCTCCAAAAATGACGTTAGGCTGTGCAATCTTCTTGTAGGTTACCCTGACAAGGACGTTGGAAACACAGCTTACCGGGCTGTGCTCCGTCATCTGTGATATATCTCGGAGGACTTAATCTGTCTTGCACTGTTTGATGACAGAGTTGACGACAATGAAAAGCGTAACATGACGGCTAACCTGAAAAAGCGCCCTGGGAAAGGACTCAAACGGGTCCAAGGCAAGGGACTGCAAGTGGATGGCCGTTTAAGTCCGTGGGTGACGAGTCGATCCACCACACTCTTCCAGTTTCTCCAAGTTGAGCCCACGTTCCTCACCAAAGACCCTGAAACATGGCCTACTGACGAAAACTACCGTCTGGCAAAGAGCCGAGCTGAAGAACTGATGGTGGTCAATGATACAGCAGAGCGAGGCATCGCCCTCATTGAGAAATACACAAGCAAACCTCTGTGCCGTGATGAAGAAGACCTCAGTTCCTCCTTCGAACTGTCCACTCACACCGACGGAATGTGAGCCGGAAGGGAACAAAAACGGATCTCATGAAACACGTGTTTAGTTAAAATGCATAAATGTGATGCTTTGAAATTGTTGTTTGTGTGTTAAGATTAAAATACATGTTTATTTTGTATAATCATCTTTGTGATGGAACTTTTGAGAGAAATATTTCAGTTAATTTGCCTTTCAGTTAAGAGGAGAAATAAAGTGTTCAAAGTTCGGGACCATTAAATTTCCTTCGATCTCTCTGAAATTTTACAGGAAGACTTCTAATGGGAAACATCAAAAGAGCGCAACACGAGCGGATTTGTATCCCGAAAAAAAATTTGGCCCCCTATGAGTTTGGGACACCCTAATATATATATATATATATATTTATGAGCTAAAATTCCTCTCTACCATCTATAACGACTTTATGTACCATGCGTCATCAGCAGTAGACTTGTCAGATGAATTAATGTACGGTCGGCCTTTTGGTGGTGTTGCTTTCTTAATAAAGAAAAATTTGTTAAAACATAAAATTTTTAGCAAGCGATAATGTAAGGTTGTTAGGCATTGAATTACAAGTGAACAATGATTGCATATTAATTGTAAACTTCTATTTACCATATAACAACGGCAGTAATCTAGATGAATACATTGATTTGCTGTACAAAATTAAATCATTATCAGATAACCCTATATATTCTCATTGTATAATAATGGGGGACTTTAACGCGCATTTGAACTCAGAATTCTTTGTAGAATTGGGCAACATGTGCGAGTCGGCCAAATTAAGTATAAGTGATGTAGCTGTATTAGGGGTAACCAGTGGTAATTTTAAATACATTAGTGATATGAGTGGTACCACCAGGTGGATTGATCATTGTCTCACTAGTAATAATCTAAAGGATCGAATTGTTAGAGTTCATATTCTGCATGATTTCCTTCTTTCTGATCATGGACCATTAGAACTATTAATTAATTTTACCAATTTATTCGCAACACGACATAACAAGAACTCAATAGGAAAGAATAATCACGTCGATTGGTCTAATGTTAATATGCAACAGAGAATAGAATACAAAGAGAGAACAAGTCATCTCTTTAATAATTCAGAAATTTTGCATCTTGCATTCTCACTGTAAACTCATAGAAGGTATTATAGTAAAATAGTATCCCTGTTAAGAGAAGCAGGAAGCCCTCTGATTAAATCTTACAACTATCATACTAAGATTATTCATGGATGGAATGATTTTAGTGCCCCCGTGAAGTGGGAATCGAAAGACGCCTATGATTTGTGGTGCTTTCATGGTAGACCCACATTAGGACCAGTATACACGAATACCCCTAGAAGTAGGGGTTAGTATAAGGTAAGGGTGTGCGATTCGGATATTTTTATTTCGATTCGATTTTCGATTCGATGCGGCCACTTGTTTTCGATTCTCGATTCGATTCGATTCGACTGCGACTGTGCACTGCACTCACCTATACTTTACAATTTATATGCACCAGCACCAACAGAACAGCATACATGCACCAGTAACAACATATTGAAAAGAGTAATAAACAAGTGAACCCAAAGAACTGGTCCAAACTTGTCACACTGCAAGGCGCGCGCACGTGATTCTGTGACATCACAAAATCAAAAGCTGACCATGCGCATTGAACTCACTCAGATCTTTAAACAGCGTAATCTCTCAAATATCCAACTATTTTATAACGTTATTATATGATTATATTATGTATAATAATATAATATATAATATATATATATATATATATATATATATATATATATATATATATATATATATATATATATATATATTGTTTTTCAATTGTTATTCCACGGTTTCGACATTCCATGGTTTTGGGGTATTGCCAGTTTATCGTCTCGACAGGTTACAGTTAGTGAATCGAAGAATCGAAATTTTTTTAGCTCTAAGTCGGGTCGGGTTTCGATTCTTTTACTGAATCGACCCGAATTGACATTTTCGATTAATCGCACAGGCTTAATATAAGGCGACCATAAGGCGATGCAAACAGGAAGAAGAGTCTGTTCGAGCACCAAAAGCCTGTGAATCTCGCATAAATAACGATAATAACAAATTTTGGAAATTTGTTAAGAATCAAACGGGTGTCAAAAGTGTCCTCCCTCCGACAAGATGGGGTGTCAGGGGAGGATGAAATTGCAAAGCTGTGGAAAAACCACTATTCTAACATTCTTAACAGTGTGAGTAGCGATAATCTTAAGATAGATTGCAGCGAAACGCCTATGGGAGGGACAAGAGAAAATACTTTGATATCAGTTTCTGAAGTAAAGAGGTTAATTAAAGAGTTAAAGACTGGTTCTCAGTCAGAGGTAGATAACCTATCGAATGAGCACTTAAAATATGTCAATGACGTAGTATGTCTGCATATATCATTGTTCTTATCAGCTATGCTTGCTCAGAGTTATATCCCTGCAGAGTTCATGAGGGTATATATCTTGCCCCTGGTCAAAAATAAGTATGGAGATATTCTGTCCAGCAATAATTACAGACCTATTGCTGTCGCTTCCTGCTTCTCGAAACTACTAGAAAAACTCTTTTTACTCCGATTAATTGATTACCTATGGACATCTAATCAGTTTGGTTTTAAAAGGTCCCACTCAACTGACCTGTGTATCTATGTACTTAAAGAAACAATATCTAAATACATTGACAGTAATTCAACTATTTATAGGTGTTTCCTAGATATAAGTAAGGCATATGATAGAATGAACCACAATATTTTATTTAAAAAAACTAGAAAACAGGAAGGTTCCAGTGTACATATTAAATTTATTGAAATTTTGGTATTTCCAGCAATCTTTTACCGTTAGGTGGGGCAATGTACTATGTTTTGGCTCCTCTTGCGGGGTGAGACAAGGCTCCTTGTTCTTCCCTTTGCTGTCTAATGTGTATATTGACGGATTAATTGCTTCACTTAATGAGGCAACAGTGGGATGTTGTAGAGATAACACAAGGATAAATAACTTAGTTTATGCCGATGATATGGTGTTAATAAGTCCCTCTGTTAAAGATGTGGATTCGGCTACTAAAAGTCTGCGAAGTGTATTTGCAGAAACATGATATTCTTTTTAATGTTACAAAAACTAAGGTTTGCACTTTCATCCTAAAAGCTGTAATCAGCCACTTGATATTAGGTTTAAAATGAAAGGTGAAGTCACTGAGGAAGTACAAGAGTTTAAGTATTTGGGTCAAAATATTACCAGCTCCTTGAGTGACAACTCAGATATAAGAAAACAATCTCGAAGCCTTTGTGCTAAAGCGAATATGACTATAAGGAACTTTCGGTTCTGTGCAAGTGAAGCTAAAGACACTCTTTCATACTTTCTGCAGTAATATATACGGACAGCAACTCTGGGTGAATTATAAAAAAAGTTCTGGCAGAACCCTGAATTTGCTATACAACAGGTCTTTTAGACTCTTACATAAATTACCCCCGAGATGCTCAGCTTCGCAAATGTTTGCTGCCCGCAATGTCCCGAGCTTCCCGGAGGTAACAAAACGTGCTCAATACAGTCTAATGCAAAGAATTAAAAAATCAACCAACCCCATTATCCAAGCTATCCATGAGTCCTGCCGTTTATCCTCTTAGCTATGGAATTCTTGGTACGAAAACGTCTGTCTGTAGCTCCACTTAACTTTGACATTACTGTATTATTTCTAATGAACTGTATATATTTCTATCCTTAGTGTGTGAACTGTCATTGTATTAATAATATTTGTCATATGGACTATAGTCTGCCAATAAACCTTTTCATTTTCATTTCCATTTCACACACACACACACACACACACACATATATATATATATATATATATATATATATATATATATATATATATAAATGAACAATGAATAATTCCTACAGTCATGTAATTCTTATATTCATTCATATAATTCCTATGTTCATTCGTATAATTCGCATATTTATATAACCTTATATCCTTAGGTATATTTATATTCATATATTCATTTTGACATATAGAGTCCAAAGTCGCATAATGCTGACACGAGTTTGGATAAAATTTTTGATTTGCGTTCTATTTTATTTCCGCTGAATAATTGGTGAATTATTTCTTTTTAAATTACTTAATCATTTTTTTGGATTTAGTTTAATGTAATCTTGTTAAATTCTGCAATGTTCATTTCCTGTATACATTCTATCTTCGTTGTAAAAGCTGAAGTCATGTCCTGCTTAACGTTTAATTTTAAATCTTAAGCATTTAATTTTGGCGGCTCATACGCATGTTTAATTGTAATTCATAATAAAAGGCATATTTCAATTTCCATTTTTAGTTAACTCGGCAGATCATGATAACATCATATCTGTCAAACATGCAATTTAAAATAAAAATATGACTTCCTCTTCAAATATCTTGCTTCTCAGTCTAGACATTGCTACAGCTAAAATATTTACTTTGTTTTTAAATATTTCGCAAAGTAAATCAGCCTCTTGAGACAGATCAGCATTAAATAATAATGATGTCAGTAAAAATTTCAGTATATAATCCCATAAAATTTCTCAAATGTTCATTTTCTCCAATGTAACATTTTAGCAATAAACCACAGTAAGAGAATATCTTTGTCTTCTCCTTCGAGCCTTGCTCTCCTCAGAGAACTTAGTCTTAAATAAAGAAAAATAATTTCCTGATACGTTATAAGAAGAATAGGGGAACCTTCAGAGAATTTAGTCAGCCTCACAGAATCCTTCGATCCACTACAAGAAGAAATCGGAAAGTAGTATAAGAGAAACTTCTGCGATTCCCTATACAGTACCAGATACTCCAGAGTAACAAATCCGTTGCTGCCACCTAACCAGAACCCCCGTCAACTTCGAATCGCCCAAGGCCATAGACGGAGGGGTTCAAATATATATGAAAATTATTTCACGAAAGTAACACGTGAATAATATTTATGATGAAAATAACCACCAAGGAAAAAGGAAACACAGAATGGTGTTCAAGTGCTTTCGTCTAATGACATCCTCAGGAACACTGAAATAAATAACAAGTTCGAGACTATATATAGGTCACAAAAAATAGGAAAATAAGAATTGTAGGAGGAGCATACAAATTTATAAGGAAAAGCTACCAGAGTTTTAGCACTTTGCCCCTCTTGTCTAAATCCGTTCTGAAAGAAATTCAAAACAACAGGATCAAGCGAAAAAAGGCGCTGGCTAATGTTAAAATTATTTGTAAGTTGAATAATGGCAGACTCAAGAATATTTCTTTTAACATTGTTGCTTGAGTGAAACAAAATTGAAGCATTGTTTCAATGAATACAGTGGGATAACTCTGACAAATGGACGAAAAGGGCACTGGACGACTCTCCCGTTCTAACGGAATATTGATGCTGTTTTACACGTGTGGGCAAATCCTTTCCCGTCTGTCCAATATAAATGGAATCACATTGTTTACAACCAATTTTATAGATAATGCCTGAATTATTGGTAGGGCTATTTTTTACTATGATATTTTTCCAAATATTGTCATATGAATGCAAAAAAATTTCACTTTTTTCTACGTGAAGGTCAAAATTTGATAATTAAAACCCACTCTAATAGACAGAGTTTATTTCCACAAAAGTTTCGATGCTCACTGGTATCCTCTTCGGGTGGATACAGAAAAACGAATGAACCAAAAACAAGAGGGAAAACAGTCCAGGGACCATTAAGAAATTTGCACCTAGGTTAGACCCCGTTCTCCCGATACTGGAAGGGCATTTTTATTAAAGGGACCCGCTTATAAGTACATTCGCACAAATTTAAAACTATCTTCTTGTTCTATACATACACATTCTATTATTTGTTTACATAATTATTACATTTATTATTAAATTTATTACATTTAATATTGCCTTATTATTTATTACAGAAATTATAAATTTATCATTACATTGATGCTTCACTTATGCTTTCTTTAAGTATCTTATTCCACACAACTGTAACTAGGAGAAAAACTTACATTTTATATTCTAAATTCTGTAATTAATTAAACCTGTTATAAACTATTAATTCACCGAAATAATCCTAATTTGTTTAATTCTAACGAAGCTTAACAGTTTTTATTCAATCGTATAGTTAATATGTGGAATGGATTGCCAACCAACATAATTCAAAGATATTCGGTCGAGTCCTTTAAAACGAGATTAGATGCTTATCTAGCTTTGAGCCCCAATTATTATTTATAATTAGAATGCGTATGTTCATTTTCAGTATTTTGTCGTGGAAGTGGGCTACTGGGCATAATTTGGGCGCGCCAAGTAAAAACCATGACGTCACGGGAATAAAGGCGTGCGATTGGATGCATAAGAATCACATGACCTAAGATGGTGCCGTGCAAGCGTACTAGCACTGAGTGTTGCGTGGTAAACTACTGCGCAGACACATAACGCTCTTTCACCAGAGGTGAGTTGCCCGTAATCCTGCGCGAGGTGCGCAGAAGCAGTTGAATAGACTCATGTCACAGCTCGACATGCCCGAAATTTTCTGTTTTTCTGAAAATTCACAAAATTTTTGCCATAGGTTCATTTATTAATAATTATGATTTATTTATCAATAATTTTAAAAATTCCCAATTTTTCAGTTCCAACAACACTGGATTAGTAACTGAATTTGGTATTTTTACTGGTATACCGTATGTAATTCTCTCTCTCTCTCTCTCTCTCTCTCTCTCTCTCTCTGTATATATATATATTATATATATATATATATATATATATATGTAAAGCTAAATTAGAC
This sequence comes from Bathynomus jamesi, assembly GCA_023014485.1. Classification (NCBI taxonomy): domain Eukaryota; kingdom Metazoa; phylum Arthropoda; class Malacostraca; order Isopoda; family Cirolanidae; genus Bathynomus; species Bathynomus jamesi. Next base: position 265,581 of record JAJOZX010002847.1, read on the forward strand.
TTGAAGAGATCAGTAAAAGAAAGCAATTGCCTTTCGTTTCCCGTTCTTCCAGTTCTTCAGGAGTTGTTTGTTTAGAGGCATCATTCCATATCAGTGTCAGAACTGTCCTTGTGCACTCCCGGAATTGACTGCAAACGTCATTTCCCAGTAGATCACGACAATAAAGACTTTGTCTAAGCTAAATTCACAGCTTCTTTGCATAAATTCCTTTGATTTTCCCTCTTTGATGAAACGGAAAGAAAGTTAACAGAGAAAAATTGCGTTTGAATGTAAAACGGATGTGTAGAATGTTGCTAACTCGAAATTCAAGGAAAGGATGTCTCGAGCTAAAGTGCTTTTTGAAGGATTTTAAAATAAATATCTAGTAATTATATATATATATAATATATATATATATATATATTATAATAATATATATATATATATTATATATATATATATATATATGATAGATAGATAGATAGATAGATATATTAAAGACAAAGTAGATTCATGATTCTAAGGACAATCGTAAAAAAATATGAAGTTCTTGCATAATACGAATTTCAACTGTAATAAAGATTATTCTTACGAGATTAAATGAAGTAAAAGTAATTGAATATACCAAACAATGCAAAAATACTGTGCGAGTTATTTAAAAAATGTATGAATCTTTTGTTCTCGCTTTAAACAGGAAGAAATCAATACTCAATTTTATCCAAAGTGGAAATATTGCTCGAGTCTTCCAGAAAACCTTTGAGAATAATTTACTGTCGAGAAGGAAGTTATTCTTAAAGTAGGATCATTCATTGTATTTCTCACTGCAATTTATTTGCAACAATGAGAGTAAATTTAATATGAAGTCTCAGAAGTTGTCAGTTTTGTCCCACAAGGTACAGTATTAGCTCCCTTGCTGTTTATAATAATGATTGTAGTCACTGATGCAGAGATTAATGAGAGTATCGTATCGTGTTTTGCCGATGACACTTTAAAGATATGAAAAGAAATATCAAACGAAGGTGACAGAAAATTACAAAACTTTATAATCAATATTTTTGAAGCAGCTCACACACACACACACACACCTTTGGCTACTTATGAAAACGCGACATTTTCACTTTTTCAGTAATGTATGGATGTGTAGTGAATACTCTTATTTTAGTTTCAAGATAAATGTTAATTTTACCGTCTTGAATTTCGGAATAGTATAAATTCATTTTAAATTAGTTACCCATTATAATTCAATTGTGAACCACATTAATACTAATTTTATGTATACTATATTATTTTATTGTATGTAAACATAATTAATTATATATCAATTGTCAGTTAATTATTTATATTCAAATATTTATTTTAATCTAATACCATGTCCATTTTACAAATAAAGAATAGAAAACCAAGGGTTATATTTTCCACCTTTGGTACTGTCGCAGTTTCGCCTAACGGACTCAATACGGCTAGTGAGATAATCACTGGTTGGCACTTAACTAGCGGCAGTGCTTATGGCTACATCATCCAGGTTAACCTATACCGGATAGATGCGCTACGGTCCCAAGCCGTAGCTTGCCTAGGCCGACGACGACGACGTAAACCAACAATTGGTGACCCCCGGAGTTGGATTCCCCCCTTCACCCGAACGACTAGGACTAGACTGTAACGTCGTTCGTGCCCACCACCCCTTCACCAGAGCGACTAGGACCAGACTGTAACGTCGTTCGTGCCCATCACCCCCTTCACCCGAGCGACTAGGACCAGACTGTAATGTCGCTCGTGCCCTCTGCCCCTCACCCCTGCCCGTGCGCTCTGTGCCTGCGCTCGTCTCAACCTCCACTCCTTCGTTGGTAACTTGTCGTCTTGCTTGTACGTCAGCAAGCATAGGAGAAGATGCCTGACGACGCTGGTGCCATCTCCCACTTGAGCGTAAAGCTCCCCGTCTTCTGGCCGGGTGATCCATTTATTTGGTTCCACCAAGTGGAATCACAATTCACACTTGGGAAGGATCACCGCTAGCAGGACGAAATACGATCATGTTTTGTCCTCTCTACCAGCGAGCATCATCTCTGAAGTCCGTGACGTCATCGTGTCTACTTCCACGAGTGAGGACCCATACAACGATCTGAAGTCTGCCATCCTGTGCCGCACCACTGTCTCCGAGCGTGAGAAACTACATCAGTTAATCTCAAAAGAAGAACTTTGAGACCGTAAGCCCACTCAAATGCTGAGGGCTATGCAGTTGCGCTCTAGGCGAACGCGCACAAACCTTCGATAAGGACATCTTTCGACAGTTGTTCTTGCAGAAACTTCCTCCATCAGCTCAGCGTGTCTGGCCACTATGGATCCTGCTACTCCAGTTGATAAACTAGCAGAAACTGCCGACAAAGTAGGGATATTGACACAGCTCCGGTCAACAACGTGAACACACAATCGGAACTGGAGTTGAAAATGAAGAGTTAAGTCAACGACTCAACCACGTTTGTTCTCTGCTACAAAATCAACGGCAAAGAAGCCATTCTCGGTCAAGATTTACGAAGAGGCATCGTTCGAGTTCCGGGAAGATCTGCTTCTACCACTCGAAATTTGGAAAGAAGGCTAGGAAGTGCATCTCCCCTTGCAATTTTTCGTCGGAAAACCCCAGCAGCGAGTCCTAATGGCGTCTAGTACTCGCACTGCCAACCTGTTATTCATAAAGGACAGGAACTCTGGTGTCAATTTCTTGTCGATACCGGAGCGTCAGTCAGTGTATTCCCTCAAAAATCTGGTCATAAGCACTCGGAATCTCCGCCTCTATACGCTGCTAACGGTTCACGCATACCCACGTACGGTACTCAGTCGCGTGAACTAAACTTGGGCCTTCACCGATCCTTCAAGTGGATTTTCATCTGTGCTCAAGTGCGGCATCCCATAATCGGCGCTGACTTCCTCCAGCATTTCAAACTCCTGGTGGATCTTGACAAGCGACGCTTATGCGACCAGGCCACACTGCTTTCTGTTCTTGCCAAACAGGTTGCCCTTCCGGACGCCTCTAACTCTGCACTTTCCCTCGTTCCCCCTAATTCCATGTACCAGTGCCTTTTCCAGCGATATCCAGGAATTCTTCAACCGATGCAGATGGGTGATACCATTAAGCACACCATTACCCATCACATTACAACAAAAGGTCCCCCTGTGTTTGCAAAACCCAGACGTCTTGCCCCGGACAAACTGAAAGCTGCCAAATCGGAATTCCAGCTTATGATAGATCTTGGGATAATAAGACCTTCCAAAGCAGTTGGTCCTCTCCCCTACACCTGGTCCAGAAGAAGTCAGGAGACTGGAGACCATGTGGGGATTACCGGTTTTTGAATTCGACAACCATCCCGGACCGATATCCGGTACCAAATGTCCAAGACTTTACTTCTTCTCCACGGCAAATCTATCTTCAGTAAAATAGATCTCGTTAAGGCTTTCCACCACATTCCCGTAGAGCCTTCGGATATTCCCAAGACTGCAGTTTGTACACCATTTGGGTTATTCGAATTTGTGAAGATGCCGTTCGGGCTACGGAATGCTGCGCAAACCTTTCAGAAGTTTATAGATGAGGTCACCAGAGGCTTAGACTTTGTTTATGCCTACATCGATGATTTGCTTGTGGCCAGCTCAACGGAAGAGGAACATAAGAACATCTTTCACTCCTCTTTCAACGCTTAGAACAATACGGTGTTACTATTAATGCATCTAAGTGTGTGTTTGCACAGCCAACCTTGGAATTTCTTGGTCACACGATTTCGCAGCACGGAATTACCCCCTTCAGGACAAGTGTGGAGTGATAAAAAATTACCCTATGCCAAATAATCAGCGTGAGTTACGTCGGTTTCAAGGTTTGGTAAATTATTACCACAAGTTCATTAAAAACTGTGCCAGTGTTCTTGCTCCTCTACACGCTATGATCACACACAAACGCAAGGTAACGAAATTGGTATGGTGTAGCGATAGTTTACAGGCGTTCGACAATGCCAAAAATGCTATCAATAGTGCATTGTCTCTGTCATTTCCTATCAGTGATGCCCCCCTAACTCTGACGGTCGATGCCTCAGATGTTGCGATCGGTGGGGTGTTGGAACAAACCATTAACGGTCAACAAGCACCCATCGCGTTTTACTCGAAAAAGCTGCAGCCAGCCCAAACGCGTTATAGTGCTTTCGGACGTGAACTTCTTGCTATTTACTTAAACGTGAAGCATTTTCAACATTTCCTTGAAGGCCGAGAGTTTTGTGTTTTTACCGACCACAAACCTTTGGTCACTGTCTTCAATAAAAACAGCTGTAACCACTCTCCCAGAGTCATCAGGCAACTCGATTATATCTCGCAATTTACCACAGATATCCGCCACATCAAAGGTGTCTTGAACACTCCAGCGGATGCACTTTCAAGAATAGAGATTACTTCTGTTACCCTCAGCTCTACACTGTGGAATGCTATTGCACAGGATCAAGATAAGGATACGGAACTACAAGAACTGCTCAGAGAAGACTCCACTCACTCACTTTCCCTCAAGAAAATGAGTATGCCAGGATTGTCTGTGCCCCTCTATTGCGACGTATCAACAGCTGCTATTCGCCCTTATTTCCCTCCATGTCACAGAAAAGCAGTCTTCACGGATCTTCATAAGCCCTCCCATCCTGGTATCCGTGCTTCGCAACACCTGGTTACCTCTCGCTTTGTTTGGCCCTCGATGCGGAAGGATGTCAAACATTGGACCAAACGTGCCTTGCCTGCCAGCGTGCCAAAGTCCAAAGGCACACCAGGTCCCCCTTTGACGCATTTCCGCCCCCATCCCAGCGATTTGAGGTAATTCATGTAGACATTGTTGGCCCTCTTCCAGTGATTCAAGGCCAACGTTATCTGCTCACCTGTCTCGACCGCTTTTCCAGATGGCCTGAAGCCATCCCACTTCCTGATATCCAAGCGGACACTGTTGCAAGAGCCTTTCTTCATGGATGGGTATCAAGATTTGGATTGCCGACAAAAGTCATCACTGACCAAGGTCGCCAATTTGAGTCTTCGCTTTGGAAGAAGTTTACCAGCTTGTTGGGTACAGTACATGCGCATACCTGTGCGTATCATCCGCAAGCTAACGGCCTCGTCGAACGCTTCCATCGCCAGCTGAAGTCATCCCTTATGTGTCACGAAGACTCCCATTGGATGGATAAGCTTCCACTCGTGTTGCTTGGTATTCGCTCTGCATTTAAGAGTGATCTGAAGACTACAGCGGCTGAACTAGTCTATGGAACAACACTGCGGCTACCAGGTGGCTACTTCACTGCAGGGGATAAGTCATGTGATCCTACGGAATTCGCTCAAACACTTTCCTCTCACATGCAGTCCCTTCAGCCTGTTCCCCCTCGATTGACTAGCCAACAGAACATCTTTGTTTCCCCAGCCCTCCAATCTTGCACCCACGTTTTCGTTCGTGTACCTCTCCCAAAACGGCCTCTCCAATGTCCATATGACGGGCCCTATGAAGTTCTCCGACGTACGCGCAAATCATTTCTCATCCAGCGCGGTTCCAAGGTCGACAAGGTTTCTATCGATCGTCTTAAGCCTGCGTTTTTGGAATCAACCTTAAGCGAGGTACATGTAGCTACCAAAAAGGTTCAGCGGAAATCTGTGTCGTTCGGAACTCTTTGAACTTCCTCTCTGGTGGGGGAGTGTGTAGTGAATACTCTTATTTTAGTTTCAAGATAAATGTTAATTTTACCGTCTTGAATTTCGGAATAGTATAAATTCATTTTAAATTAGTTACCCATTATAATTCAATTGTGAACCACATTAATACTATTTTATGTATACTATATTATTTTATTGTATGTAAACATAATTAATTATATATCACAATTGTCAGTTAATTATTTATATTCAAATATTTATTTTAATCTAATACCATGTCCATTTTACAAATAAAGATAGAAAACCAAGGGTTATATTTTCCACCTTTGGTACTGTCGCAGTTTCGCCTAACGGACTCAATACGGCTAGTGAGATAATCACTGGTTGGCACTTAACTAGCGGCAGTGCTTATGGCTACATCATCCAGGTTAACCTATACCGGATAGATGCGCTACGGTCCCAAGCCGTAGCTTGCCTAGGCCGACGACGACGACGTAAACCAACAGATGTATCTTAAAGAGTGTAGAGGTTTCGTAAGGTAGCCAAGAACATACATTTTCTCTACCTCACTCACTCTCAGACAAACATTCATACTCACTTTCTGATTTTCACTCCGTCCTACACACACACACACACACACACACACATATATATATATATATATATATATATATATATATATATATATATACAGGGCTAATTAGCAAAGCAACACGTGACAAGTAGCTGAACCGTTCGCATTAAAAGGTGCAGTAAATCCTCAAACATTTAATTTATTTATATATATATATATATATATATATATATATACACACAGTATATTTTCCAAAATTTTTCATTTCATTTCTTCACCCAAATAAATAGCAAATTCCTCGTATCTGCATTCATTAATTTTGTAGATAAGATAAAACGCTTTTCCCTGAATAAAGTACGAGGTCTACTAAATTAAGGTGTTAGAGAGTAATTTTTATTTAATTGTTCAATTTCTTTTATTTGATTTATTTTGTGCATTACTCGCCCTGAAGAAAATTAGGAAGAAACACGTTTCGTCTTCGAAGACAAATAATCACAAGACACTTCATAGCTGCCTCAAGTTTGGCATTACGTATAGAATTGGCACTGTGTATAGAAATTAATAGTATAGTGGCAAAAATGTCGAAGGGTTAATGGGGGATGGGGGTAATGGGGGATAGAGGAATGCCAGATGCATGCCAATTGTATTTGAAACGAGGGAGGGAGGCAGGGGTAATGGGGATAGAGGAATGCCAGGGGCATGCTAGGTGCATTTGAGACCAGGGACGTGGAGTAATAGGGTATAGGGTTTATAACATCTTATTCAGTTATCTGTTTTTTTATTAAAAAGATATGAAAAAAGTTAAGAAAAATAAATTAATAAAATTTAAAAAAAAATATATATATATATATATATATATATATATATATATGTGTGTGTGTGTGTATATGTGTGTGTGTGTGTATATGTGTGTGTGTGTGTGTGTGACGTCATACTATGAAACTTAGCTGACACCATTTTGAAAGATGATCATCTGATGTAATACAGCACGTTGACCCACTGCTACCATGAATGTAGAGTACAAATTCCACGACAACACTTTCTTGGGCATAACAATGATATTACACCATCGGGGAGTCGAATCCCCGACCTCAGTATGATTTGCTTATATATATATATATAATATATATAAGGGTTTGTTCTTGGGGAACCGCAACTTCGTAATAATAATCCCGATATATATCCTTAGTACAAAACCAACCCTCAACGATTACAGTTCTGCCTTCAACTTAAACATAGCTAAATAATTCTTCTGAACCATCATTGAAAAAGAAATCTGCCACCACTCTTCGACTTCTAACATGGCTACTTAAACAGTCAACCATTCCCAACCTTTATACAATTAGATTAAACCCCTCCTCCTACGACCTACGATAACCCGGTAAGTTTTGGTTTCAGTATTTGTTTCACCCGATAACATTTATATATCTTACCTCTCTACATTTCATGTAATTTTTTTTTAACTTTAAATTATTATCATGAGACTGTACAAATATATTCCATAAAATCTTTTACCATATTTGTTCACTTTTTATTTTTTATTTTTTATTTCTTAGGACTCATGATGGAAATTGAATTTCAGAAACGTCTGACTAATAAACATGTACCACCTTCCCGTCCTCTTATTCCTCACTATAATATACACCTTTCAACCTTTCAAAGGTTCCGCGCGATGAGTCCTCATTTCACGAAGGTCAAGTTTGTCGCCCCTTCTCTCGAGTTGGACTGGTGAAGTAGTGAGTTGGTTTCTTGTACTCTCCACCTCATATAGCCAGGTACGCCCGACTGATCGGGGATTGTTCCGAGCCAGGCGTCTAATCTTCTTTTGAAGATGTCTACTGCAACACCATTCATGTTCCTTAGGTCTTTGGCCAGCTGATTAAACAGTTTTGGTCCTCTCACAGCAAAACTATTTTCTTTCTGGGTTAAGGATGTTCCCTGTCTCGCCTTTAATTTGGGAACACGACAGAGTCTTCCTTTTCTACTTTCCACCGTTGTTTTGGGAGTTACAGGGTTCAGAGTAAGATTAAGGACTAGTTTCTCCATTATTTTCCAAGTGTAAATAATGGTGTATCTCTCTCTTCTCCTTTCCAGTGAATATAGGTTTAGTTCGCGTAACCTTTCCCAGTAATTTAGTTCTTTGCACTCATTGATCTTGGCTGTGAAGCTTCTCTGAATCCCTTCTAGCTGTCTAATGTCTTCGTTTTTATATGGGGATGTTTGGACTGAGCAGTATTCCAATTTGGGTATGATCAGTGTTTTCAGTAGAGGAATCATTACATTCCTATCCATTCATTTAAAGGTACTCAATATCTGCCCCGTTATTCTCTTTGCTCTGTTTACTGCTATCTTATTTTGTGTTTCAAATTTCGCATCATCAGTCATTACAACCGCTAAATCTTTTGCTTTAGAATTTCTCTGAATTTCCTGTCCATCTGGGGTATAATATTCCATGGATATTAGGTCCCCTCTTTTTCATATTGTTGTCTTCCGTCCACTTGTAGATTCTGTTTATGTCGGTTTGTAGAGATCCTATATCTTCTGGGTTTCTTATTTTTTCTACTGATCTTTGTGTCATCAGCAAAGGATGTTACTGTGCTGTCTCTGGTAACGTCCTCATCTATGTCAGTTAGCACGATTATGAAGAGTAGTGGAGCTAATACTGTTCCTTGTGGTACTGAGCTGAGGACCTCTGATGCTGATGAAGATACTCCTTGTACTGTAACGACTTGTCGCCGCTCACTAAGGAAATTATATATCCATTGCCCTACTTTTCCTGTTATTCCCCTATACTTCAGTTTATGTATTATGATTCCATGATTGCACTTGTCGAACGCTTTGGCAAAGTCTGTGTATATTACATCATAGTTTTCATTACTTTCAAGTGCATCAATAATGTTGTTGTCGTGTTCCATTAGTTGTGATAGGCATGATCTGCCTGACCGAAACCCATTTTGGTTATCATTGATTATTTTCTGAGTTTCCAAAAAGTCATAGATTTTCTGTCTAACTATTGTTTCAAATATTTTAGTGAGATGAGATGTAAGCGACACTGGCCTATAGTTTTTGACCTCGGATCGATCTCCTTTATATACTGGGACTATGTTCGCGCTCTTCAGGATGCCCGGTATTTCTCCCATGTCTAGTGATCGTCTCCATATCCAATAGAGGGACTCAGCGATTGCATTCTTGCAGTTTTTGATCAGTGTAGCATTCCATTTATCCTGTCCTGCCGCTGAGTGTGATTTTAGTTTCCCAATAGCTTGTTCCCTATAGCTTGTGTAATATCATCTGTCGTAAAGTTGAAGTCCGTTATACTTTCCCTTTGTAGTTCTTCAAAGAACGCGTTTCTATCGCATATCAGTTTGTCAGTTTTTGGGATACTGAAAGATGATTCGTACTGAGCTCTTAATATTTCAGATACTTCTGTTAGATCATCAGATAAAGCACTGTTCTCGCTTTTCGAAGGTCCGACAGTCGCATGGTTTTTCGACTTTCTTTTTGCGAAATTATAGAAGTACTTCGAGTTAACCTTTATCGCTTCTACAGCGTCGTCTTCTTTTTCTGTATGTTTCTCAGTTCTTTCCTGTATGACGTCATCGATACTCTGCAGTTTATCATTTAATAATTTTCTGATGTTATCTTTACAGTTACTTAATTTTGCAGTCACTCTTTTTCTCTTTCGGAAAAGTGACCTCTTTTTTCTCTCGAACCTGCTTCTCTTTCCTCTATGTTGTATATTTGGATATGATTTTCCACAATTTCTAACGTCTTCTCCTCTAAAGTCATTAGCATCTCTTCCGTTGTCTTGGCCTCGAAAATGGTTTTCCAATCTATTACTTCCAATCTATTAATTTGCTTGTTTCTGTTGTTCGTGTTCTTTCCTCTACTGTTGCTTTTATATTGGTTGTTATTTCAATGATGTTGTGGTCCGATATTATAGTTGGGGATATTTCTACATTATCAATTAGGTTGCTGTTGTTTGTAAATACCAAATCTAGGCAGTTATTTTTTCTTGTGTTTTTTGTTATTTCTTGCGTTAACATAAATTCATCAGCTAGAGCTAGTAGCATTTTTACTTGCTCCTGCTCTTCCCTTGTGCTCCCCTTGTCCTGGTGTATACGTACATTTTTTCCTATCCTTTTATATTTCATCAATGGGAAATTAAAATCACCAGAGAGAAAAATATTTGAAATATTTGGGGGTTGGAGAGTGTAGATCTTTTACCAGTTTCTTACCTCTGTAATGGAATTTGAAAATTTTGAGGTTGGCGTGTTTGGGGGTCTGTACATTACAATTAGTACCACATTTAATTTTTCAACTTTTGCTGCTACACATTCTACGTAGCTGTTTGAAGTACTTATAATCATTTCTGCCATATGCCTTTCGCGTGTGTAAATAGCACATCCTCCTTTACGTTCTGTCGGCTCGGAGTATGTTATTGTTGTCAATTTGTATCTCTTTTTTGTCAACACAGAATTCACAGTTTTCACAGTTCGCTTGGCAGTCCGTTAGATGAGGTTCTGTGAAGCATGCAAAGTCTGCTCCGGCTTCTTGCATGAGTCCTTTCAGGTATAAAACTTTGTCTGGGGAATGATTTGATTTAAGGCCCTGAATATTGGCTACGATTATTTTTATTTTTTCTCTATCTTTTTCGCATACAGCTGGTTCAGCATATATATATATATATATATATATATATATATATATATATATATATATATATATATATATATATATATATTTCAACTGCAAAGAACATGCAGTATAAATAACGTAAAGAACGACGCTTGTATAGGAGAACATTCCGCGCAAGATGAGAAGAGAGAACGAACAAATGAAAAAATGAGGTAACCACCCGGGAATCGAACCCGGGATCTTCCGATTGCCGGTCAGATATGATAACCATTACACCACGGGCCTCACTCGAACAAATGCCGTAATTCTTCTACATACGCGCAGAAACCAATGCCCCAAGGGGGCACCTCCCGCATGCCGTATCTATATATACATTTCAACTGCAAAGAACACGCAGTATAAATAACGTAAAGAACGACGCTTGTATAGGAGAACATACCGCGCAAGATGAGAAGAGAGAACGAACAAATGAAATGTGGAGTGAAAAACTTGACCTTCGTCAGAATGAACAATTCGGGCAGAAGCTAACCAAAGGTTAACCAAAGGTATATATATATATATATATATATATATATATATAATGAAAATGAAGACCAAGGACGCAACATACAGCATGACTTAAATATAGTTTCGACGTTTCGAGGGATACAACCCTCATCTTCAGGGTAAATTCTAAAATTATAAAAAGTAAAAGATAAGCCAAATTTTCTGAAGCAAACTAGAAAAATTATTAGTCTTACAGTAAAACATTCAAAAAGATAAATTATAACTTTTAAAAATTATAAAAGATGAAAGATAAGCAAAATTTTGAAAATAATTACAAAATAAGAATTATGAAATAGATCTTGCATTAAAACATTCTAAAGGGTAAATTATAAATTATAAAATTATAAAAAGTAAAAAATAAGTACAATTTTAGAACAAATACAAAGAAGAGAAAAAAATTAAATAAATCCTACATTAAAACATTCAGAAAATGAGGAAAGTTATGATTTAAAAAATGTTTAAGTTTAAAAATATAAATTGATTCCAGCAGTCTAAGATCACTGATGTTATTACTTACGCTTAAAATCTCAAAATTATCTGGTGAAAAGGGAGTGTCACATCCAACCGAATGTTCGCATATTATGGATCCATTGGGTTACAAATGGGACGACCGTTGTGAGATGACCTCCCCTGGTCATTGCGGGACTGAAGTAACCGAATGGTACTTCCATTGTAAGACTCCCTCTTGCAGTGCAAGCAGTAAAATTTATCCTTAAAACGAAAGTAGGATTTTACAGTGGAAGGATTTAAGAAAACGAATTTAAAATTAATTTGGGAGAAAAATTTCTTCAGAATTTCAGACAGGTCTTTCTCAGTCTTGTTAGTGACAAAGACCCTCACTCTCTCCTCTCCATTTCGCTATCCTCCCCCCTCTCATCCTTCACTTCTTTCGCGCCTTAAATTTACCAAACAGTGCGTAGAGGTTGAAAAGAAAGCCCAGAAGCTGATAGGTTATATCAGGAGGCAATTTCAGTTTCGGAACAAGGAGATTGTGCTCTCTCTGTACAATTCCCTAGTTCGGCCGCACCTGGAATATGCTGTGCAGTTTTGGTCGCCCACCCTCAGGAAAGATATTGAGAGGCTGGAGCGAGTGCAGGCGAGGGCCACAAAGTTAATCCCTTCCGTTAGGCATATGGGCTACAATCGACGGTTACGCCCTGAACTTGTTTTCGCTGGAAACTCGGAGGCTGCGCGGTCAACTGATCGAAGTTTTCAAGCTCTTACGCGGGTTCAACGATGTCGATTTTAGAAGCATGTTTAGTTTAAATGATAACCCAACTCGCAACAATGGTTGGAAGTTGGATTTGAAACGGTTTAGGACTAGTGTGTGTGGGAATTACTTTACCTATAAGATCTGTGACACGTGGAACAGGTTATCTTCAGAAGTTGTGAACAGTTCCTCTGTGGATCAGTTCAAGAAAAGGTTAGACCAAATCTTGCACACTATTTGAGTGTATAGAAAATTTTTCGTGGCACCCGTTGCCATTGGTACCTCCTCGGTATGGGCCGCAATGCCTTCTGAGGTACTTCTTTTCCTTGTAACTCCTTGTAACTCTCTCTCTCTCTCTCTCTCTCTCTCTCTCTCTCTCTCTCTCTCTCTCTCTCTCTCTCTCTCTCTCTCTCTCTCTCTCTGTTCCCTCCTCCTGCCTCCTCCTTATTTTCTTCCGATTTACCGTCATTCTTATTTTCATTTTTCCTTCCCCTTCACCTCATACTAATACATGACCCTTCTCTTTCCACCCCCTGCTCCCTGCTTATTACCTCCTCCCATGTCTCTCATTCTCTCACCCAATCAACTACTTCTGTCAGTTGTGTTTTTGCTTTTTTCCTTTTTATCTTCCCCCTCCTAATCCATCCCCTCTTTTACATAATAACTGACTCACTCATCAACTCACGCATTTAATTTTTAATAAAACTTCCTCTATAAATACTCAAAAACAGCTTCCGAAAATGTTCGTGTATATCAATAATCTTGTTCCTCTTTTAACCTCTTAACGACCGAAGTTTTTGTAGGGTTAAGTTATGAGTGCGTGTATTGGAAACGGTACATATTCGACCCGGTGGTCCAAAAGAGGTTAAATAATACATAAAAAACGACGATATTACCAGGTCAAACGCTCTACATGAATTCCACAAAAGCAATAATTAATCATTATAATATAGAGGAATACAACACTTATTTGTAAGTGTTAATATCGAGTCACGATATGACAAAAAGTATTGCATCACGAATGATCCCAAAATTCGAAGAACACTGTAATTCGGCGTGTCAGATTACGGTTTGAATAGCATCTAATTTTAAACTGTGATCTGAACCCAGCGACGAAATATATTATATATGTAAGGAAAAAAAAAACTCTTTCATTTGCGTTTCGTTTTGACGATCTTTTTCCAGCCCATGTGTAACAGACAAAATCAAAACACCAGATTAAATGTGTGTGGTGTGGTGGGAAAGGGAGAAGCAGAAGGAAAGAGGAGGTGGGGATATGAGGAGGGAGAGGGCAGGGGTAGCATTTTTACGTTATCACCACAGGACACCTGCCGTTAAAGAAAGACTCGAGGAGCGACACAGAGAGGCGAGGCTGCAGTTTGCCCAACAGTATATTAACGAAGACCTCGCATACTGGGGCAGTCATCTTCTCAGATGAAAAAAACATTCGTCTCCACTACACATAGGCGTGTTCATTGTTGGCGACCAGACAATACGAGGTATGTCCGCCAATACATATATGAAGTGGCAAGGAGTGGACACGTGACCTGCAACGTGTGCGGATGGGTGCACCTGTACGGCATTGGAGAGCTGGCAGAAATTAACGGGGTTTACAACCGACTAGTATTTAGAGATACTGGAGGAGGTGATGCTACCAAGTCCAGAGCTGGGCACTTGCGGCATATTTTGCGGTACTGCGGTACTGCGGTACTACCAAACTACCAAACCGGTACCAAACCGGTACGCGGAAATTTGAATGCGGTAGCGGTACTGCTGTACTTTCAGCGATCCTTTGCGGTACTGCGTTATGCGGTCCCGGTTTGC